>SKCR01007860.1:0-24345 GCA_019454045.1 Zanthoxylum bungeanum | reverse complement strand
TAATAATTGTCAGATATAAGAGAGATGAACAATCAAATTTAATTGAAAATGTTGACAAAAGGTTAGTAATTTAAAATTCCCAACATGAATATGTGTATTTAGTTTTTGGTTCCCTAGAGCTCTCTGCAATTCTTAACTACATTTCATCCAGGATACATTAAAATAAACCATGTCAGAAAGATTTCTATTATAGTTCATAGGAGACCAGGGCGTCCAATGAATATCATCTGATTACTAATGTTCCATATAAAATAATAAATTAGTAGTAAAAAATTGCACCAATATAAGAACTTCAGAGAGGATTCACTAAAAGTTCAACAAAATGTTAATGCTGAAATGCCCTCCAATTTCAGGTAACATGCATTTTTCATACATAATATTCTAAATCACGTCTAGAATAAGAATCTGCTAAATTTACCACCTTGCCCTTGGGCACTGAACGAGTCAGGCGGTATTTGAGGTAGGCTTCAGCTCACCTATCAAAAGAGAGGCGGGTGGGGACTAGTGAGGGAACATAGGAAAGCTTGTTTGTGTACATGCCAACAATAAAGAAGCAATAGTTCAATATATGAGCTTTTATTATACTTGCATATTGCTCCTTTGATTAACAAACCATTCAGACCTCCTTAAGATTCTTGTAAATTTCTTTTCCTCTTCCAGTAAAAAAATTCCGCCCCAAGTATTGTCTTTTGACAAAACAAAAAAGAATAAATAAAATGTCTTAAAGTGAAAGTGGACTCTTGATCTGTATGTTGGTTCAATGAAGCAAAGGATCAAACTATCACGATATTTGCAGAGTCTAAATCAGACAAAGAAGCTCTCGATCCAATGATTTTTGGTCAATAAAGCCACTAATCACTATATCTTAAATTTTCAATCAAGGTAAACATATCCTCAACCAGTTGAAATGTAAGTAATACTCAATCTAAAATATATACGTTCAATGGTAATTAGGAAAGAGCAGAGCATAACAACAATGTGATCATTGTGTTCACAAACTGACTCTAACAATTCAAAATTCCAATAGATTAAGTTTGAAAATATACCTCATGAATAGCTGTGTCTTTGGCTGCTGCAGCTTCTGAGTCTAGAAACAGTGGCTGCCCAGAAGAATAAAAGTCCATAATTGCCGCAAAAATTTCAGGTTTGAGTAAATCCCAAGAAGTGTCCTCTGATTTTGTCACAGTGACGAAATCTGAACCAAAGAAAACTCGAGTAACACCTGTGTGAAAAAGAAACAATGGCCAACTATACCCATGAATTCATCATTCAAGTCAATAATTAACAGATGATGCCAAAGATTGACATCTACTAAGCACACCAAATATACATATATAGAACGTAAGATTAAAAAAAGGTGATGCTTTCAAATTTTGTACTTATCGAATGTTTACGACGCCTTTTATTTTGTTCAAAGGTAGAGGTTCCCATTTATCAGTCTTTACTTGTTACAATTACAAGTTAGCTGCTTACATATTTTCAAGTCAAAATACACACAAATCTAAACAACTGTATTTATTATTTAGTTTTTCTTAGTTGTGCACTCTTAACTCATTCCTATATTGGAGTGGACTTTCTTATTGGTCACATCTACGATCAAGTTCTACACCAGATATGGCTCATTTTACAACCTAAACTCTCATCATCATAAATTCTTTGTTCTAACTTTCTAGAACTTTCTCCAACAGGAAGATCCCATGGTAGTTACAGTTGAATGCTTATTTGAAGCAAGTTGAATAATTTAGAAAGTTCGATTTCTTTCAAACTTCTGTTACAAGTCCAATGTAGCACATAAACAAAGGAAGATTTAAATACTAGGAATAAACCGTCGCAATGTCTATTAAGAAAGGGTTTCCCAGGTCATTTAAAATACTTGGGATAAGTTAACACAACTGGTATTATGAAAATTAAGTTATCATTCTCTTCATTATAGTTGTAGGTGGAACAAACACTCAAAATTAATCACCAAGGCTATGTTTGGATCGATGGAAGGGGATGGAATGGAGTGAAATGTAATTTAAAAAATTTAAACTTCATTGTTTGGATTAATGGAAGGGCATGGAATAGAGTGGAAGGAGATGGAAGAGAGTAACAAAAAGGGGCATTGAGCCATTGAAAATGAGCCGCCCAAATCGGGGGGTTGAGGATGGAAGCAACTTAAAAAAATAACATTAACTATGAAGACAAATTTGCTATTTGAAAAAATAATATTAAAATATTTATCTTTTTTGCTTTTAAAATCTAAAAAGGCACAATTGTCTTTAAAACCTATTTAGTCACATTCCATTCCATTACAATTTATTTACCAAATAATATTTTGAAAAATTACATTATAAACCGCTCATTTTTTCCTAAACAAAATTATAGTATATTACACTCCATTCTGTTCCGTTCCGTTCCGTTTCATTCCATTGGGTTACATTCCATTATAAACCATCTCCTTCCATCAATCCAAACATAGCCTAAGGTAAACCATATTATGCTCTACTTGTTATCCAATTTCTGCATATCTTTATTTTGACTCGTAAATAACCAAATATTTGTCTATGTGAACCCTAAATCAGATTTACTCAACCAACAACATGATTAAGGCATGCATCTTAAACAATAACATGAACAACATGGCGAAGTGATTAATTTACATCAATCTGTGGAAATATGTGGGCATCAGTGCTTAAACTTTATATTCATGAAAAAATAAAAATAAAGAAAAAAACTTTCATAAGCACCAAAAAGACAACATGAACATAAATAAACAAGCTTACCATCAATCCCATATAGGGCTTTAGCCAACGTAGAGTTTATTGCCGCACGAGCATTAGGGAAATCTGCACTCCCAACTTCCATAACAGGCTTCCCTGGATAAAACATAAGAGATGAAGGATTCGGTGTTGATTGCGTTTGTATAAACATTGTCCTCCTCTGCCCTGTGCAATAGCATAGTCAAATTAATAAACAATTTCACAAACTCTAAAGATTCCTATGCAAAACAACATTATCTGTATCACCTCCAACATGTTTTTCAAATTTTTTTTCAAACCCAATCACACGCATATCTTTAAGCATTTCCATAAAGATAATTTTTAAAACAAGTTGTTAATTGCAATAAATAAAACAACAATCAGCCTATTATATTACTAAGAAAAATTATCCAATTTCCATCAAAAGTCCGAAAATATCACAATTTTTTTTTTTTAAATTGTCGATTTTACACACATGTTGTAAAAGAGTGTAATTTTTCACCGAAACCTTGCAAAAAATTATCAATTTTCCACCTAAAAATGTGAAAAATGATAAACTTCTGAAACTGGACAATTGATAATTCAAAAAGGGTCGCTTAAACTTCGGACGGAAATGGAATAATTTCCATTTTATTAAATACAAATGAAAAAAATAATAACAGTTAATAATAAGGCCGCGTTTGGCGAGCTGGAATTGCCCTAGAGTTAGAATTTTTAATGGAATCGACAAACAATTTAATAGACAATAAAAGTTTTATAGCCCATAAACTAACCTTGGAAATGATTCCATATTCCGGATTGTATAGAAGAAGAGAGGCGAATAGATTTCAGTAACGTGGAATTTTGAGAAGTGGTCGAGTTTGACAAATACGACAGCGTTCTGGAAGAAGCGTAAGCAACGGCGTCGTTTTGTTTGGAGAATCTCGGCCTCTGTCGATATGAGAGACCTCGCTTCAACAACAGCCGTCCCAATCCCCTCATCGCCGCTACAATAATCGACGAAACTCTCTTTTGTTCTGATTGTTATTTGTGGAAGGCTGTCGTTAAGATGGAAATCAGTCACAGGCGGTGGTGGTACGAAAAATGTGTGATGCTTAGCGGAGAAATTGCCACGTTATCATGGAGTAAATCTTTGGTGCAACAGTGGTATGGATGACGTGGTACCACCAACCAATTAAAAATAACATGTTTAAATTTTTTCCTATTTTTTAGTTGTTTTTTGACTTTTTAAAACACGCGTGTCAAATGATAATTGATTTGTTGCATGGATGACGTGGTACCACTGTTGCACCAAAGATTTTCTCTATCATGATATGAGTGAAAATAACGAGTCAAAAAATGAGCATTGATATTCAAACAAAAGTCTTTACACCATTTTTACCCGAACGACAGGCTTGACTGCGTTTTGGACTAAACGCATAAATTAGGTTTTGTTTCAAATTCATTGCCAAACACCCCTTCATTGCCAAACACTCCAATGAAATTGCAGACAATTTGCCCTTCAGCAATGAAAACCTAATCGTTCTTCAGCAAACAGAGCTTCCATTTCAAAATCAACAAATTTCACTTCAAGCCTGTTCGTCCTCTTCAATTTCATTAAACAACAAACAGAGCTTCCATTTCAAAATCAACAAATTTCACTCCGTCGTGGGTTGTCGTCTCCGGCATTAAATCCTGTTCCAGCAGTTCGTCGGCTATCTCCACCACCGTCTCCGGCAGTGAGTCGTCGTCCTCTCCGTCAAAGAGTCGTCGTCTCCGGCAGTGAGTTCACTGCTCATTCTTTTAATTTGTTAATTTGTTAAATGTGATTGTTAATGTGGATTATATGATTGGTCAAGTTATAGTGCATTTTGATTTTGCAAACTGATTTGGTCAAGTTCTGTATAGATTTTCAAACTGATTTAGTTCTGGATATGAACATTGTTTAATTTTGAAACTGTTTTAATTCCAAAAATGGATCCAAATTGAATTTTGGTTTGTCCCTTTGTGGTTATATTTGGCCATTTTTGAATTGGTTTTCAATGCAATTTGGGAAACTGTGAACTACTTGTGTCTTTGTTTTTTTTACAGGCTTCATCCATAATTTAGGGGTGACAGACAATGAAAAATTTAGAATTTGACACTGAATTGGAAGAGGATGAGGGAGTAGAGGTTCGCCATAATGAAATTGATGATAATCACCCTGATGATCCAAAGACAGATATGGTTTTTGATAATGCCAATGAGATGTTTAATTATTACAAAGAATATGGTAAACGAAAGAGGTTTCCCGTACTGCGAAGAAGTAGTAAAAAAGGGGGTGATGTGAATGTTAGATATGTGACATTTTCTTGTGGGAGAAGCGGGTTTTCAAAAACGACATCGAGTAATATTTTAAGGCCCCAACCTAATTCAAAAATGGGTTGCAATGCTAAAATGTGTGGATGTGTAGATGAAGTTGGAAAGTGGAGGGTTCGAAAGATAGTTCTCGAGCACTACCATGAATTATTATCTACATCGAAGTCGAAGTATTTCAGATGTAACCGTAGCATTAATATACATGCAAAAAGGAAACTTGAAATAAATGATAGAGCTGGAATAAGAGTTGCCCAAAGTAGCAATTCTCTTGTTATTGAAGCTGGTGGTCATGAAAATGTTACATTCACGCCAAGAGACTGTAGAAATCATGTTGACAAACAAAGAAGATTACGGCTTGGTGAAGGAGATGCAGCTGCTTTACAAAACTACTTGATGAAAATGCAAGCAGAAGACGATAGGTTTTACTTTAGCTTCAACTTGGATGATGAAGGTCGATTAAAAAATGTTTTTTGGGCTGATCCAAGGAGTAGGGCCGCCTACAAATCTTTTGGTGATGTTGTTACATTTGACACCACATATCTAACAAATAAGTATGACATGCCATTCGCCCCATTTGTGGGAGTTAATCATCATGGTCATTCTATATTGTTAGGATGTGGATTGATATCACATGAGGACACTGAGACTTTTACATGGTTATTTAGGACATGGCTATCTTGCATGTCCAATGCTGCACCTATTGGAATCATTATTGACCAAGACAAGGCAATGAAAAAGGCGATTGAGATTGTTTTTCCTACTACTCGACATCGGTGGTGTTTGTGGCATATAATGAAGAAAGTTCCTGAAAAATTAGGAGGTTATACGGAATATCATGCAATCACTAATGTACTACATTCCGCTATTTATGATTCACAATGTGTTGTGCAATTTGAGGAAACTTGGCAGTATATGATTGTTCAATATGATTTGGGCAGTAATGAATGGCTTATTGGGTTGTATCAGGACAGACATCATTGGGTTCCATGTTTTCTAAAGAATAGTTTTTGGGCAGGCATGTCGACCACTCAACGTTCTGAAAGTATGAATGCCTTCTTTGATAGGTATGTTAACTCAAAAACAATGTTGAAATAATTTGTTGAACAATTTAACCATGCTTTGACGAGTAAAGTTGAAAAAGAAGTAAGAGAAGATATGAAGTCACTTTCACAGCAACTTCCTTGTGTAACAGAATACAAGATGGAGCATCAAATACAAGAAGTTTATACCATTTCAAAGTTCAAAGTATTTCAGCAAGAGTTAATTAGAAAGATGTATTGCGAAGTTGTCAATTCGGTAGGATCAGAACATGTAGTAAGAGAAGATGTGAAAGTTGGTGAGGGGAAAAAAAGAACTTTCTTCAAAGTTCACTTTGAAAAAGAGAAAGGAGAAATTAATTGTAGTTGCTCCAGGTTTCAGTTTAGAGGAATTCTCTGCAGCCATGCCATTACAACCATGATACGTAATGACGTAAAAGTATTGCCTGAAAAGTATATCCTAGGACGATGGCGAAAAGATGTTCGACGATGTCATAGTAGGGTCAAAATTAGCTATGATATATGGAGTTCTACAGACGAACAAGTGCGATATGATAAAATATGTGCTAAGTTCGCTAATGTTGCTGGAGATATTGAAAGATCCAATTATATTTCAGATTGGATTGATATTCTGTGCAAAGATTTAGGAAAACAAAAGTTTTCTTTTGAAAAAACTTCTTGTAATACTGTTGGGAGTTCAGAGACTGTGGTTGAAAGCATTTGTGATCCAGAAGTTACTTGTGCTAAAGGTCGTCCTCGCACGCGAAGGCTACAGTCAATAAAATTTAAAAAACATAGAAAAACAAAACATCAGGTATGTATGAGATTACTGTAATTTTGTGAAGTGAAATGTGTTTATTAAAGTAACTGATATCTATTTGAATTTGCATGCAGATTCAACATGTTCCTGCCACAGCACCACATGTTCCTGCCACAACACCATATGTTCCTACCACAGCACCATATGTGCCTGCCACATCACCATATGTTCATGCCACAGCACCACATGTTCCTGCCACAGCACCACTGTTCCTGCCTGCCATAGCACCATATGTGTCTGCCACAGCACCATATGTTCCTGCCACAGCACCACATGTTCCTGCCACAGCACCACACGTTAATGAGGTATGTTTTTAGTTTTGTTATTTGAAATCGACAAGACATTTCAAATTATGTTTTAGATTGTATATGATTGTCTAATTCATTTGTAATATTTATCACATTACAGGACACTTCTGTCATGCCAGAAATATTTGGAGATGCTGATTCATTTGGAGGATTTAAGCAATTACTACTACCAATATAAATATTGATTCATTTGGAGGATTTCAGCAATTACTTTTCCAATGGCTTGAAGATATCCACATGACTAGAAACAATATGTAATCCACATTATCTAATTCATTTGGAGGATTTCAGTTACTACTCCTATGTTTTGAAACAGAGTTTATATATAATCCACTTTATCGTAAATCAATTTACCAGAGTTTATATGTTATGTTTGTTTGTTAATTCAATCGTTAGTTTGGATTCCATAACGAGTGGCTTTGTTCAAAGTATGTTCAAAGATGTGAAAGTATGCTCAAAGTATACTCAAATTATGCAAAAAAAAAACAAAAAAAAATCTTCAATAAAATAACATAGTATACATTGTCAACATTTCTCCTTAAATAAAATAACATATTATAAATATGATACAAAGTAATAGGAAAATAATTATTTCTGCTGCATATTTTTGAATGAGACAAATCTCTCGATTTCGTAGTTCATCCCTAATACGAATAATCTCTTCATTCAATTTCCGAATTTCACCTATTACAAAATCATTATTACTGTCGTTGCCTTTTCGATCTTCCGTCCATTGATCATCATCATTCCAGTCAAAGGCCCCACAATCTTTGCATTTCCAAAATTTTCGATTTGGATTCCGTGATGTACCAGAAGTCCATAACTTTTGGTATCCGTTGGGGCATTTGCGGCAATGTCGCCATTCCACTGAATGTGCACTTGTGCTAGATGACATTCTGATTACAAATCAACTGCAAAATGCATCATAATAAATATATTATAAACATAACAATCTTCAAGTAAAGAAGTAACAATGAAATCATGCTGCAATTAAAAACATTCATCTGGTTTCTATTCCTGACAAATAACACATTTTCATCAAACTAATAGAATTTGGTAACCGTAAAACTGGGGCTCATAATCCCAGGGATTAATATTGTAATCTTTCACATAGCTGATGCAGATCAATTTTATACTAAGAATGTTCCGATTTCTTTTTTCTGTGGTTTTCCAGCAATATATTCTTTGGGATTGATATTCTCAACAGAGTTTTGCTTCCCAAACTTCTTCACCTTTTGCTGCAAATCATCAGACTTGTAAAATAAATATACCAAACAAAATAAAATCAATGCCAAAACATTTCTTCAGTAAATATCTATATATATGCAATCCCACACTCTGTTTACATCTTAAACCGACTCTCTGATATCTATCTATGCACCCAAATAGACATGTTGACGGCTGATTTTAGTCTCAGGGCAATATGGGAATATTACTCCCGACACGATCCTCCCTCAATAGTGAATTTGTTCGGTTAAGGGGGAACCAAAAGCAAATTTAGCAAAAGACAGATAAATATACCAATCAACAAGGAGATTTAACGTGGTTCGGCTGATCAGATCCAGCCTACGTCCACGGGCGCAAAACGAATGATACTTTTATTACTGAGATATGCTACTCTGATATCTCTTGTGTTTACAAGTCTGATCGTAATGATCTTTGTTGATGGTGTTTTCAGGACCTATGTTATTTAAGGAGTACAACAGGGGTAAAAAGGGTAATTCCCTTCTCGGTCGAAATCATTAATGCCGACCCGAGCACATGAGTGTTATAAAGCCAACAGATAGAGACCGAACACTTGATGATATGTGACCGACCACTTTGGTTCAGATGACCGAGCATTATCAGATCGATAGCAGCATTCTCAGCTCAAAGAACCATCATGACCGACCTCATGAAGACCGAGCATATGGCGAGACGTGCTCCAGAAGATAAGGCATCCTATTTTTACGGACAAGATAATAAGTTATCCTATTTTCATTGGGAAAGGTTGATGAGTCAGTATCATAATAGGATATGGGAAGTGAAGGTAGTTTTAAATTAGGAATCCTTATGGGAAAGGGAAATTGTTTCAACTAGGAAATTCTTGTAGGAGAAGGAATCTGATTTCTGCACTATTATAAATAGGAGGGTAGAGTATGCTTAAGGGATCATCAGAATCAATATCAAGATCATTACGATCAGACTTGTAAACATAAGAGATATCAGAGTAGCATATCTCGGTAATAAAAGTATCATTCGTTTTGTGCCCGTGGACGTAGGCTGGATCTGATCCGCCGAACCACTCTCTTTGTCGATTGGCGTATTTATCTGTCTTTTGCTAAGTTTGCTTTTGGTTCCCCCATAAACCGAACAAATTCACTATTGAGGGAGGATTATTCTGGGGGTAATATTCCCATATTGCCCTGAGACCAAAATCAGCCGTCAATAGTTGGCGCCGTCTGTGGGGAATCCAACAAAAAGCTGCTCGCGTATTAAGATGATGGCAGAAGGTGGAAATCACCAGTCATCGGGGAGTTCAACAGCAGAATGGATGGAAAAAATAAAGGAAAATATGAGGAAAGATAAGGAGGAAAATTAGAGGATCTGAAGTTGATCACAACAGTTCGGTTGCTTTAAAGAGAAATCAAGAAGACCGAAGTGGTCATGTTAGTGAGTTGGACGACAAAGGCACCCTTGAGCAGGGAAATGGTGTGAATGAGAAACCAGTTCACCGTAACTCCTTCAGAAAACAGAAGGGAGAAGCTTCCTCAGAAGAAGAACAGCAAGACTCAAGGAGAGGACGCTCAAAATTGGAACGTTGGACTAGCCGTAAGGAGAGGGATTTCGGTATCAACAGTAAGTCGTCAAATTCCCAGAAGTTTAAGGAAATTAATAAGAATAATAGTGGTTGAACTTTAGAGACCACCAAACTTCCAGAGGAACCTGCTACTGCAGTTGAGACCACCAAACTTCCAGAGGAACCTGCCTGTTGATGAGCAACGGCCCTTGGCTAATGAAATAGATGGTGGTAATCCGGAGATAAAGGGTGCTGAGAGAAAACCAGCCGATGATCGGCACCTTGACACAGTTGAGAAGCTGAAGAAGCGAAGTGAGCGATTCAAGCTCCCAATGCCAATTGAGAAGGATAAATTGGCAATAAAAAATGGAAAGTGAACCACTACCTTCTACCAAAAGTAAGACTCATGTGGAATCAGAAATCAAACAGGAGCGGCCAGAAACGAAGGTGGATCAGTAGCTAAATGTGAAATAAGGAAACCTGCATCTAATGGTGTGATGTGGAGTCCTGAAGGAACTCTTTTTGGTGTTGCATCTTCTTGAGTCACCAGAAGCTTTGAAGGCTAAAGTAGCTGAGGCCATGGAGGTTCTAAGGAGTGTTGCTCAGCAGCAGGCTAATAGCCCGGCAGATCAACTGGTCTCTTTATCCCTGAATGATAATCTTGTTTCCTGAGCATGTCACTCGCGGTCATGAAGAAGGATTCCCTTGATATTTGTTAGACCACATGATTTATTTTTGTTTGACCAATGGATCTGTGAGAAGCATAGCACGGGGATGGATGATACCCCTGTGGCGTTTGCTTACTCCAGTGTTACCGAACATAAGGAGGAACGTACCCTTAATGTTTCAGACACTCTTTGATCCTTACCTGTTTGACCAATGGATCCGTGATGAGCATAACGCGGGGATGGATGATACCCCTGTGGCGTTTGCTTGCTCCAGTGTTACCGAACATAAGGAGGAAAATGCCCTTAATGTCTCGGACACTCTTTGATCCTTATTTCCTTGATCATTCGGATCTGTGGGAAGCATAGAACGGGGATGGATGATACTCCTGTGGCGATTGCTTGCTCCAGTGTTACAGAACATAAGGATGAAAATGCCCTTAATGTCTCGGACACTCTTTGATCCATATTTCCTTGATCATTCGGATCCGTGGGAAGCATAGCACGGGGATAGATGATACCCCCGTGGCGATTGCTTGCTCCAGTGTTACCGAACTTAAGGAGGAAAATGCCCTTAATGTCTCGGACACTCTTTGATCCATATTTCTTTGATCATTTGGATCCAAGAGAAGTATATCACGGGAATGGATTGTGCCATCGTAGCGTATGCTTACTCCAGCGTTGTAAGGAGGAGCCCTCGAACAGTACACAGGCTCCATGGAGACCTGAAGTATAGAGGATGTGCCCTTACCATTTTAAACGCTCTTTGATCCAAATCCTGGCTCGCCGGGACTCTGAATTGAAAGGTTCAGGATTGTGTTTTGGAAACCTCGGGGCAAGACGCTGTCTTAAATAATATGTGCTGTTGTTTACACTTTAACATTTTGTTTTGGGATAAGTGCTAAGTCGCCCCCGCCTTTTAATTTTATTTTCCAGAGTTTTGTTTTTGTTTTTCGCCTGCCTGTCAAGGGGACGCATGTGCCAGATTCGGTAGGGCTTCAAAAGGTTGATTCACTTCCCTTCTGAATAAGTCCCAAGGATTAATCGGCTCGGGGCTGGATTCGTTCCGCCGAGGCCATTTTGATTCTCTCAGCTCGGGGTTGGGTTATGTCCCACCGAGTCCATCCTTTTGGTCTGGGGACGCAACATTCCCCCAGAGCCAAGTCTTTCTTTCAGTTCGGGGTCGGGTTACGTCCCACTGAGTCGGCTTCTTTGTACTGGGGATGTAACATTCCCCCAGAGCCAAGTCTTTCTTTCAGCTCGGGGTCGGGTTACGTCCCACCGAGTCGGCTTCTTTGGACTGAGGATGTAACAATCCCCCAAAGCAAAACCTTTATTTCATCTCGGGGTCAGGTTACGTCCCACCGAGTCGGCTTTTTTGGACTAGGGATGTAACATTCCCCCAGAACCAAGTCTTTCTTTCAGCTCGGGGTCGGGTTACGTCCCACCGAGTCGGCTTCTTTGGACTGGGGATGTAACATTCCCCCAGAGCCAAGCCTTTGTTTCAGCTCGGGGTCGGGATACGTCCCACCGAGAGACTTATCATCGGCATGGGATCGGAGCATCTCCCCATGGTCGGCCCTCTATTGGTCTGGGGAAGTGACATTCCCCCTGAGCCAAATGTTCTTCTCAGCTCGGGGTCGGGTTACGTCCCACCAAGTCGATCGTCATCAGCATAAGGGCAAATCATTTTCTCCACGGGTAGATATCGGGATCCTCGTTGACTGAGCACATGAAGGTGGCAGGAATGACCAGATTTGCAGTCTAGACAATTTTCTCTACGGTTCCTGGAGTGACCACCGACGGATTCATCGGCACACCATCTTTTTTTATTGTTCCCGGCATCAACTCACAAACTCATTGTTACCGAAAACTAGGGACAAATGTTGATGGTGTTTTCAGGACCTACGTTATTTAAGGAGTACGGCAGGGGTAAAAAGGGTAATTCCATTCTCGGTCGAAATCATTAATGCCGACCCGAGCAAATGAGTGTTATAAAGCCAACTGGTAGAGACCGAACACTTGATGATATGTGACCGACCACTTTGGTTCAGATGACCGAGCATTATCAGATCGGTAGCAGCATTCTCAGCTCAAAGGACCATCATGACCGACCTCATGAAGACAGAACATATGGCGAGACGTGCTCCAGAAGATAAGGCATCCTATTTTTACGGACAAGATAATAAGTTATCATATTTTCATTGGGAAAGGTTGATGAGTCAGTATCATAATAGGATATGGGAAATGAAGGTAGTTTTAAATTAGGAATCCTTATGGGAAAAAGGAAATTGTTTCAACTAGGAAATTCTTGTAGAAGAAGGAATCTGATTTCTGCACTATTATAATAGGAGGGTAGAGTATGCTTAAGGGATCATCAGAATCAATATCAAGATCATTACGATCAGACTTGTAAACACAAGAGATATCAGAGTAACATATCTCAGTAATAAAAGTATCATTCGTTTTGTGCCCGTGGACGTAGGCTGGATCTGATCAGCTGAACCACGTTAAATCTCATTGTTGATTGGTATATTTATCTGTCTTTTGCTAAATTTGCTTTTGGTTCCCCCTTAACCGAACAAATTCACTATTGAGGGAGGATTGTCTCGGGAGTAATATTCCCATATTGTCCTGAGACCAAAATCAGCCGTCAATAATCTTGATATTGATTCTGATATTCTTCCTCCTTTTAAGCATACTCTACCCTACTATTTATAATAGTGTAGAAATCATATTCCTTCTCCTACAAGAATTTCCTAGTTGAGACAATTTCCCTTTCCCATACGGATTCCTAGTCAAAAACTACCTTCACTTCCTTTATCCTATTAGGACACTGACTTACTAGTTTACCCCATGAAAGTAGGATAACTTATTATCTTGTCCGTAAAAATAGGATGTCTTATCTTCTGGAGCACGTCTCGCCATATGCTCGGTCTTCATGAGGTTTGTCATGATGGTCCTTTGAGCTGAGAATGCTGCTACCGATCTTATAATGCTCGGTCATCCGAACCAAAGTGGTCGGTCACCTATCATCAAGTGTTCGGTCTCTACCTGTTGGCATTATAACACTCATGTGGTCGGGTCGACATTTAATGATTTCGACCGAGAAGGGAATTACCCTTTTTACCTCTGCCGTATTCCTTAAATAACATAGGTCCTGAAAACACCATCAACATCTGTCCCCTAGTTCTCGGTAACAACGAGTTTGCGAGTTGATGCCGGGAACTATAAAAAAAGATGGTGTGCCGATGAATCCGTCGGTGGTCACTCCAGGAACCGCAGAGAAAAATTTCTTGGCTGCAAATCTGGTCCTTCCTGCCACCTTCATGTACTCAGTCAACGAGGATCCCGATATCTACCCGTGGAGAAAATGCTTTGCCCTTATGCTGATTACGATCGACTCGGTGAGACGTAACCCGACCCCGAGCTGAGAAGAACATTTGGCTCAGGGGGAATGTCACTTCCCCAGACCAATAGAGGGCCGACCATGGGGAGATGCTCCGATCCCATGCCGATGATAAGTCTCTCGGTGGGACGTATCCCGACCCCGAGCTGAAACAAAGGCTTGGCTCTGGGGGAATGTTACATCCCCAGTCCAAAGAAGCCGACTCGGTGGGACGTAACCCGACCCCGAGCTGAAAGAAAGACTTGGTTCTGGGGGAATGTTACATCCCCAGTCCAAAGAAGCCGACTCGGTGGGACGTAACCCGACCCCGAGCTGAAAGAAAGGTTTGGCTTTGAGGGAATGTTACATCCCCAGTCCAAAGAAGCCGACTCGATGGGACGTAACCCGACCCCGAGCTGAAAGAAAGACTTGGCTCTGGGGGAATGTTACATCCCCAGTCCAAAGAAGCCGACTCGATGGGACGTAACCCGACCCCGAGCTGAAAGAAAGACTTAGCTTTGGGGGAATGTTGCGTCCCCAGACCAAAAGTATGGACTCAGTGGGACATAACCCGACCCCGAGTTGAGAGAATCAAAGTGGCCTCGGCGGAACGAAATCCAGTCCCGAGCTGAATAACCAAGTGGCCTCGGCGGAACGAATCCATCCCCGAGCCGATTAATCAAGTGGCCTCGGCGGAACGAATCCAGCCCCGAGCCGATTAACCAAGTGGCCTCGGCGGAACGAATCCAACCCCGAGCCGATTAATCCTTGGGACTTATTCAGAAGGGAAGTGAATCAACCTTTTGAAGCCCTACCGAATCTGGCACGGGCGTCCCCTTGCCAGGTCGGCGAAAAACAAAAACAAAACTCTGGAAAATAAAATTAAAAGGCGGGGGCGACTTAGTACTTATCCCAAAACAAAATGTTAAAGTGTAAACAACAGCACAGATTCCTTAAGACAGCGTCATGCCCGAGGTTTCCAAAACACAATCCTGAACCTTTCAATTCAGAGTCCCGGCGAGCCAGGATTTGGATCAAAGAGCGTTTAAAATGGTAAGGGCACATCCTCTATACTTCAGGTCTCCATGGAGCCTGTGTACTGTTCGAGGGCTCCTCCTTACAACACTGGAGCAAGCATACGCTACGAGGGCACAATACATTCCTGTGCTATACTTATCTTGGATCCAAATGATCAAAGAAATATGGATCAAAGAGTGTCCGAGACATTAAGGGCATTTTCCTCCTTATGTTCGGTAACACTGGAGCAATCAATCGCCACGGGGGTATCATCCCTCCCCGTGCTATGCTTCCCACGGATCCGAATGATCAAGGAAATATGGATCAAAGAGTGTCCGAGACATTAAGGGTATTTTCCTCCTTATGTTCGGTAACACTGGAGCAAGCAATCGCCACGGGGGTATCATCCATCCCCGTGCTATGCTTCCCACGGATCCGAATGATCAATGATATAGGGATCAAAGAGTGTCCGAGACATTAAGGGCATTTTCCTCCTTATGTTCGGTAACACTGGAGCAAGCAAACGCCATAGGGGTATCATCCCTCCCTGCGTTATGCTCCTCACGGATCCATTGGTCAAACATGTAAGGATCAAAGAGTGTCCGAAACATTACGGGTATGTTCCTCATTATGTTCGATAACACTGAAGTAAGAAAACGCCACGGGGGTATCATCCATCCCCGTGCTATTCTTCTCACGGATCCATTGGTCAAACAAAAATAAATCATTTGGTCTAACAAATATCAAGGGAATCCTTCTTCATGACCGCGAGTGACATGCTCAGGAAACAATATTATCATTCAGGGATAAAGAAGCCAGTTGATCTGCCGGGCTATTAGCCTGCTGCTGAACAACACTCCTTAGAACCTCCATGGCCTCAGCTACTTTAGCCTTCAAAGCTTCTGGTGACTCAAGAAGATGCAACACCAAAAAGAGTTCCTTCAGGACTCCACATCACACCATTGGATGCATGTTTCCTTATTTCACATTTAGCTACTGATCCACCTTCGTTTCCACGCTGGCCGCTCCTGTTTGATTTCTGATTCCACAAGAGTCTTACTTTTGGTAGAAGGTAGTGGTTCACTTTCCATTTTTTTTATTGCCAATGTATCCTTCTCAATTGGCATTGGGAGCTTGAATCGCTCACTTCGCTTTTTCAGCTTCTCAACTGTGTCAAGGTGCCGATCATCGGCTGGTTTTGTCTCAGCATCCTTTATCTCCGGATTACCATCATCTATTTCATTAGCCATGGGCCGTTGCTCATCAACAGGCTCGACTGCAGTAACAAGTTCCTCTGGAAGTTTGGTGGTCTCAACTGCAGTAGAAGGTTCCTCTGGAAGTTTGGTGGTCTCTAGAGTTCGACCACTATTATTCTTATTAATTTCCTTAAACTTCTGGGAATCTGACGACTTACTGTTGATACTGAAATCCCTCTCCTTACGGCTAGTCCAGCGTTCCAATTTTGAGCGTCATCTCCTTGAGTCTTGCTGTTCGTCTTCTGAGGAAGCTTATCCCTTCTGTTTTCTGAAGGAGTTACGGTGAACTGGTTTCTCATTCACACCATTTCCCTGCTCATGGGCGCCTTTGACGCCCAACTCACTAACATGACCACTTCGGTCTTCTTGATTTCTCTTTAAAGCAACCGAACTGTTGTGATCAACTTCAGATCCTCTAATTTTCCTCCATATCTTTCCTCATATTTTCCTTTATTTTTTCCATTCATTCTGCTGTTGAACTCCCCGATGACTGGTGATTTCCACCTTCTGCCATCGTCTTAATACGCGAGCTGCTTTTTGTTGGATTCCCCACAGACGGCGCCAACTGTTGACGGCTGATTTTGGTCTCAGCGTAATATGGGAATATTACTCCCGAGACGATCCTCCATCAATAGTGAATTTGTTCGGTTAAGGGGGAACCAAAAGCAATTTAGCAAAAGACAGATAAATATACCAATCAACAAGGAGATTTAACGTGGTTCGGCTGATCAGATCCAACCTACGTCCACGGGCACAAAACGAATGATACTTTTATTACTGAGATATGCTACTCTGATATCTCTTGTGTTTACAAGTCTGATCGAAATGATCTTGATATTGATTCTGATATTCTTCCTCCTTTTAAGCATACTCTACCCTCATATTTATAATAGTGTAGAAATCTTATTCCTTCTCCTACAAGAATTTCCTAGTTGAGACAATTTCCCTTTCCTATAAGGATTCCTAGTCAAAAACTACATTCACTTCCTTTATCCTACTAGGACACTGACTTACTAGTTTACCCCATGAAAATAGGATAACTTATTATCTTGTCCGTAAAAATAGGATGTCTTATCTTCTGGAGCACGTCTCGCCATATGCTCGGTCTTCATGAGGTTGGTCATGATGGTCCTTTGAGCTGAGAATGCTGCTACCGATCTTATAATGCTCAGTCATCCGAACCAAAGTGGTCGGTCACCTATCATCAAGTGTTTGGTCTCTACCTGTTGGCTTTATAACACTCATGTGGTCGGGTCGACATTTAATGATTTCGACCGAGAAGGGAATTACCCTTTTTACCCCGGCCGTATTCCTTAAATAACATAGGTCCTGAAAACACCATCAACAAGACATTTTGCCAATATAATGAGGAACTAAGCAATGATCCAACTGCAGGGTGTTCCAAAAATAAAAGAACATTTGATATATGCAGAATGCACCCAAATAGACATTATACATGAGCTCAATACATGATCCGCCAAATTTTTATTTTAAAACCTCATATAATAAACAGAAAACTAAGAGTTTGCTAATAGGAATTCATTAGCACTATAACTTGAACAAAATAAACTAAATCAGTTTGAAAATCTATACAGAACTTGACCAAATCAGTTTGCAAAATCAAAATGCACTATAACTTGACCAATCATATAATCCACATTAACAATCACATTTAACAAATTAACAAATTAAAAGAATGAGCAGTGAACTCACTGCCGGAGACGACGACTCTTTGACGGAGAGGACGACGGCTCACTACCGGAGACGGTGATGGAGATAGCCGACGAACTGCTGGAACAGGATTTAATGTCGGAGACGACAACCCACGACGGAGTGAAATTTGTTGATTTTGAAATGGAAGCTCTGTTTGTTGTTTAATGAAATTGAAGAGGACGATCAGGCTTGAAGTAAAATTTGTTGATTTTGAATTGGAAGCTCTGTTTGCTGAAGAACGATTAGGTTTTCATTGCTGAAGGGCAATTTGTCTGCAATTTCATTGAAGGAGTGTTTGGCAATGAATGGGTGTTTGGCAATGAATTTGAAACAAAACCTAATTTATGCGTTTAGTCCAAAACGCAGTCAAGCCTGTCGTTCGGGTAAAAATGGTGTAAACTTATAAGTAAGAGTATCATTTCTCAGTTAAAATAATGAGTCAAAAAATGAGCAATGATATTCAAACAGAAGTCTTTACACCATTTTTGTAAACTTATAAGTAAGATTATCATTTCTCGTCAAAAAATAGAACAATTTAAAAAACATCCGGGTGCGGATTTCTACATTACTCGGATCTAATCATCTTTGTATAATTTTTTTTTGAAACGTTGGAAAAACGAAGGAGATAAAAATATATAATTCTGTCACACTCTTATAAGAAATACATTCTCTGAACTCGAACTCGAGACTTAACAATCAAGTCTTAAATATTTTACCACCAAACCACACCTCTTGCATAGGCATGGCAAAAAGACCCGGACCCGGCCGGGGTCCGCATGGATCCGGACAACCCGGGTCCGGATAGACCCGGATCCGCAAAAATTTTTTTGCGGATCCGGGTATAAATTCTGAAGACCCGCAATGTATCGGGTCCGGTTGATTTCGTACCCGGGACCCGGTACATTAAAAAAAAACCAAAAAAAAAACAAAAACAAAAAAGACATAACCCAAGTACCCAACCCTAATTTCTAAATCCTTCATTAGTCATTCATTCTCTGTCTCATATTGTTATTTGTTAATACATAATAGAGTTGAAAAAATAAAACAAAACCAAAAAAAAAAAAAAACAGTGGAGTTGTGGTACCCGGGTCCGGTTCCGGGTATACCCAGAACCGGACCCGGAAGCATTTTTTCGGGTCCACTGCCGTACCCGGGTCCATCGAAAAAGTTACGGACCCGGGTCCGGATCTAGAAATTGTCATCCCTACCCTTGCAGCATCTTCATACAAATGATTCTAGAAAATTATAGAGATTGAAATAATCAGGAATGGCAATAGGGATATGGTATGATATGATACGAAATATTAATATTAATATTTGATTAATTCTAATGTCACGTCCTCATGTTTAACACTCATCTATACTAGAATTTTTTCCTTTATTATAAATGTACTTACATGACATTATCAACCGATAGATATAAAAAAATATATTCATATTCGATTCTAACGTACCGATCTTGTAAGCCCCATTCCAAGAAAGATTTTTACCATTCCTAAAAATTAATTTTTGTTAACAATAGTAATGAAGCTATCTTATTATTAAATTTAAATGCAATGGATTTTATTCCATGGCATTTTGGAAAGTAACAGTGAAGCAAAGTATCAACAGTTGTTCAAGAAACTTTGTACTTCTATATGAACTCAGAGGTCAATGATTCAACTCCAAATAACTATATATTTAGTTTTGGTTTGATGTGGAGTGTGATTAATTTTTATATTATAAAATATTCATAGGAAATTTGATAAAATTAGTAAAAAAAAAAAAAACACTTGTCATTTGTCAAAATAAGATATAATGTTTGGGTTTTGCCAAAATGATAATTTGCTTCGAAATAGACTTCGGAAAATATAAATTCTCCGAAGTCTACATTGAACTTTATTTTTTTATTTTTTATTTTTTATTTATTTAAAACTTCGGATACCCAAAGTTTTGACTTTAGATATCCGAAGTAATTCGGATCTTCGAATTATTGTGGGACACAGAAACTGGACGACGCATGCTGTCCCGGGCTCGCGGCCCGGTTGGGAGTACGGAGTAGCCCGCATGGGACTAAACCGGAGTAACACTTATTTCCGAGAGTATCATGCTTCTAAATTCACATGTACAAAAAAACTTGCACCTAAATTTACATATATTTTACATCTAAGATTGCATGCTTGAAAGTACATCAAAGTAGCAACGAACTTACAACTTCATTGGCATATTGTATTCACGAAAGCACAAACACACACACTAACCACACAAGCACACATGTGAGCACTTTTCCAAGTGGTACGTGGATTGTATCCCAAGTACAGACCGCACTACCGTCCATTCGGAATCGGCTACAGAATTTATGTCTGGGTTTCCATCCGATATACCACAAGAAATAATACTCAAATGCTATCATGACATGGATATACGAATTGTAATATGTTAAGCCAAGACAAAGGTAAATGATGCAACCAATGGGATAAACATGCTTTTCATCATGATTCGTACAAAGATAAGAATGACTATATGAGATTTCATAATACATGCATGAATGGTATAGTTGGCTTTATGGCGTGAGGAGTTGTGCTTGTGGTAAGCGGCTTAATGGCAGGCGAATTGCGTGAATAATTTGAGTGTGTGGGGACTATTTGTAGTTTAGGGCATGAAGGCAAAGGAAGGGAATTAGCGATAGTCAGTGGGTGAGCAATAGGTTAGTGTACTGGGTTGTGTACGCATGAGTGAATGGCAGTGTGTGCGTGAGTGAGGGGGCATTGTGTGCGTGAGTGAATGGGACGTGAGCAAGGGTGTTGTGGCATGCAGGTCTTGTGTATGAGCTGTGTTATTGCGTGAATGGTGAGGCCTGTTACGTGAGATGAAGTGGTGAGGGTAATGGCGTGAAAGTGGGGATCAACTAGGGTATTTGCGTGGAGGTGCTTTGTGTTTTTCAGTTGCCGAGAGTAGAGGGGGTGAGAATATTGGTATACCAATGACAATAGGTCGAGCCAAGACAGGGATAGATAATGCAACCAAAAGATGAAAGACACGGCAAATATCATGGTAAAGGTAGCCTTTTAGGCTTTTCTTCCCCCAAATGGAGAGCCTTTTAATCCAACGCAATAAGCCCATGCGCCTTTCGTTACAATGCGTACAAAGACAAAGATAACTATATCAAACTTAGTATATCCGATTAAACATATCTTGCATTAAGCCGAACACACACCAACTAGCGTGACAAAGCATCGTGGTAAAGGATTTTAACCCCTCCAAATAGGGGACATTTCATCGCACTTACTAAGCTCATGTGCTCGATTGAATCATGCACACAAAGAATTAAAAATAATAATACCGAACGTAGTATGCCCGATTGAACGTATCTTGCATTCAACCGAACACACATCAACCGGCGCGGCAAAGCATCGTGGTAAAGGATTTTAACCCCTCCAAATATGGGACCTTTCATCGCACTTAATAAGCCCATGTGCTCGATTGAATCATGCATACAAAAGTAACATGCAGAATTCAAATGACGAAAAATAAATAAATCAAAGCAACATAAGACAAAAGAAAGTGTCATTTACTCAAGCGGTACAAGCGACGTGGTATCCCGAGTACAGATCATACTACCGTCCATTCGGAATCTGCTATGAAATTTATGTCCGGGTTTCCATCCGATATACCGCGAGAGTTGACACATCTTTCGTTTTATTCCAAAGCCACAACATACAATATCTCATAATCCATGCATATTTATCTACTCAAGGGCCACAACATGCATTTCAACATAACAATCATGCAAGCAATACTCAATAAATAATACAAATAAAACAGAAAATGAATGTGGAAAATAACCTCAGGTCTAACCTTTTATGTCGACTTCGAACTCGCGTTTCACGACCGTCGGAAGGGCTATCACACCGCAACTTTTCTAGTTCACTGGTTTGCGTTTTACCTCACTGTTTCGCTGCTCAAGCTACTGTTCTGACTCCGTTTTGCTGCTGTTTCCTCTGTATTTTCTGTTCACTGTTCAGGTCAATATTTTGACGTTTCCACGGACTGTTTCGAGTGTTTTTTGTGGGTTTTTAATGCAGTCTTGTGTGATTATTTTAAGGATTATAAATGCAGTTTTTATGTTACCGTTTTGAGGATTTTAGAGACTGTTTTAATAGGATTTGGCTGCTTTTTTGGGGGTGATTTGAGCTACTGTTCAGGTGTGTTTTAGGAGGTGTAGGGGCTGCTATTTTCGGTGGAAAGGGGCTGCTGTTTGGAGGTGTATTTTCGGTGATGTGTGGAGGTTTAAGGGCTGCTGTTTTCGGTTGTGGAGTGGGGAAGATGAAGAGAATTATTTGTGTTTTTCTTCTTGCTATTGCCGTGAGTGGCTAGGGCTATTGGTGTTGTGATTTTCGTGTAAATCTTATGTATGAGCTAGGGGAGTGCATGTCTTGGTTATGGGTTGTTTATAATTTTGAAAGGTTAGGGCTACTCATTGTCTCACAAGGAAGGGATTTTGGCATTAAAAGGAGGATTTGATTGGTATTCACAAGGAAAGTACTAGATTGAGGGGGGGGGGGACAATCTTGGCTAGATTAGGAATACAAAATATTTAATTTGTTATGATTGATTTTAATTAGGCATGATATTTGTTAAAATTTGGTTATAATATATTTGATTTATCTTTATTAGGCATGCAATTTCTTTAGTTTGTGTAAGTATTTTTTATTATTTTGGTAGGTGATTATTTAGATTTATTTGTTTTATTTAATTTGGTATATGACTTAATTAATTATTTTATTTATTACATTATCTAATTAATATTTAACTTATATTTGATTTAATTTGGGTGTGTATTAGGTGAATGGTCTGTGGGCCTTGGTTGGGGCGTGTGGGTCTTTTGGTTGGTGGGTTGGTTTTGTGTGGACAAGGTGGTGTGGGGTTGCGGGTTTTTGGGTCAAGGCCAAGGGGCTTGCGGAGATTTTGGGCCGTTTGTAGGTGATTTGTGAGTGTTTTTGGGCCTGGAATAATTTTTAAAATGGACAACCAACAAGTAACCCGAAGCTAAACCAGCGAACTTAATCCGATTATGAGTCAATTCTTGACTCCTCCCTTCCGACATCCGTTTCCCTGGGCGGCTTCCGCGACTTAAAAGGTAGTGCCTCCAACTGAGACTCATCATCGGGTTTCACATGCAAAAATGCATGCCTACAGTCGCCCCCACTTTGATGGGACTTGTGTAGTGTGGTGACTTTGAACAATCCATCAAAGTTATGCAATGCATTTTCACTTACCTGGTTCATCTGCTGCCTCGAGCTGAGTGGTTGCTACAGTGGACCTCGATCCTGGACGCATGCCACTAACTGCAAACTGACAACGGGGGCACCTCGACCCTGGCGCCTCGACCCAATATCGTGACAATAGGGGCCTCGCCCCCAAACTGATGATGTTAGTGGGTACGCCAGCCTCGACCCTGGGACGCATCCCGGAACTACAACCGACAACGGGGGCACTCGAACTGGGCACCTCGACCCAACACACCGCTGACAATAGGGACCTCGCCTTCAAACTGATGATGTAGTGGGCACCTCGACCGGGGACGCATCCCGAAACTACAACCGACAATGGGGGCACCTCGACCATGGGCACCTCGACCCAACACCCCTGAAAATAGGGACCTCGCCCTCAAACTGATGATGTAGTGGGCACACTCGACCTGGGGACGCATCCCGAAACTACAACCGACAACGGGGGCACCTCGACCCTGGGCACCTCGACCCAACACCCGCTGACAAAAGTGGGCCTTGCCCATAAGCTGATACTAATGTGGGCCTCGCCCCAGACTGATACTGACGTGGGCCTCGCTCTTGGGACTCATCCCCAAAACTGAAACTGCGTTGATGCTGTTTGGCTCATTTTTGCCGCTTTCTTTTTTCTTCGATCCTGCGAACACAAACAAAAACAAACACGAAAGAATGCAATGTTACGTGTATGCATGAATGATTTCCTAATCGTTGGGTTAGGTCTTCTGCCAATTCTTTGGTGACTGATCGGTTTTTTTCTCCATCAGGCAAAGTACTGTTTCAATCTGTCCACATGATCGGCTCGGTGAACTCGTTTCCTTCCAAGTCTGATAACTTCACTGCCCTCTACATTTCCCATTACCTTCTGCACTATTAAGGTCCTTCCCAGTTAGGTCTGAATTTTCCTCTCGGATCTGTTGTCGAGGGCCTCGACTGTTTAGTACCAAATCACACCCTTTCTGATCTTGGTGGGACGTACTTTCTTGTTGAATGCCCGGGTTAGTCTCTCTCTGATAC
>SKCR01007859.1:0-24338 GCA_019454045.1 Zanthoxylum bungeanum | reverse complement strand
CTTAAATAGTGTTACAAAAAGAAACCCTAAAGGCATAAAGACAACAATGCCCCTAAAAACGAAATTACACAAATATCAAGTCTTTAAGTATTCAAATGCCTAGGAAGCTTTATTCTAAACTGATTTGGGCCAAGTGAAATGGTTTTGGGCCCTTTCCATCGAAGCCCACATGCATCTCTATTTGTTTGTTGGCAGTCGGCCATAAAACTCTGAACTAATCCCGTCATTGCTTCTCTGAGTCTTTTGGTCCTCTGCCTCGTAATTGGCCCTTCTGGTACTTGTATGCGTCCTTTGGTTTGTTGTCGGCCTGGATCATGTCATCCCCTCCCTCTTGAAAAGGATTCGACCTCGAATCTGTACGTGCATCAAAAGGAGTTAAGTCAGAAACATTAAATGTAGCAGACACATTATACTTACCTTGTAAATCTAGCTTGTATGCATTGTCATTAATCCGTTCCAAAACTTGAAATGGACCATCCCCTCTCGTTGTAGCTTAGATTTACGTTGTTCAGGAAATCTCTCCTTGCGCATGTGTACCCAAACCCAATCTCCAGGCTGAAATACCACATGCTTTCTGCCTTTATTAGCATGAGAAGCATATTGCTCATTATTTCGTTGTATGTGTTCCCTTGCTTTCTCATGTTTGTGCTTCACCAATCGGCTTTCCTTTTTCCATCTAGCCCCACATGCTCATCAACAGGCAAAGGTAACAAATCCAATGGAGTTAGTGGCTGAAAACCATAAACAATTCTAAAGGTGAAAATGATGTAGAAGAATGAATGCTACGATTATATGCAAACTCAATAAATGGCAAACAATCTTCCCAACTCTTCAATTCTTGCCAACTATAGTGCGCAATAATTGAGATAAAGTCCTATTAACTACCTCTGTTTGTCCATCAGTCTGTGGATGACATGTGGTAGAATACAATAGTTGGTGCCTAGTTTAGCCCACAACACCTTCCAAAAATGCTAAGGAACTTAACATCTCTATCAGATACAATACTCCTAGGTATACCATGGAATCGCACTATGTCTCTGAAAAATAAATCTGCAATGTTTGTAGCATCATCGGTTTTATGACATGCAATTAAATGAGCCATTTTACAAAGATTGAATCTCTACCCCTCTTTGTCCTAGGCAAACCTAACACAAAATCCATCGATATATCAACCCAGGGTTCACTAGGTACAGGCAAAGGAGTATACAAACCATGTGGCATTAATTTAGATTTAGAATGCTTACATGTTAGACACTTATCGCAAATACGCTCAACATCACGTTTCATTTTGGGCCAATAAAAGTGCTCATGTAAAATACTAAAGTCTTAGTAATCCCAAAATGCCCCATCAAACCTCCCCCATGCGCTTCTTTCACAAGCAACTCACGCATACTACAAGCAGGAACACACAACCTGTTCGTTTTAAATAAGAATTCGTCATGAATGTAAAACTTTCCAAAAGATGACTTTGCACAAGTAGCATAAATCTCACCAAAATCAGAATCACACTCATATAATTCCTTAATCAAATCAAATCCCAACATCCGTGCATGCATTGAAGTAAGTAAAACATACCTGCGAGATAATGCATCAGCCACTATGTTTTCTTTACCTTGCTTGTAGCGTATAACATATGGAAATGACTCAACGAATTCCATCCATTTTGCGTGTCGCTTATTCAGCTTACCTTGACCCTTCAAGTGTTTTAATGACTCATGGTCGGTGTGGATCACAACTCTTTAGGCCACAAGTAGTGCTGCCATGTCTCAAGTGCTCTCACAAGCGCATATAACTCTTTGTCATACGTGGGGTACCTCAAAGCGGCTTCATTCAGCTTCTCACTAAAATAGGCTATTGGCCGCTTTTCTTGCATGAGAACTGCTCCAATACCTAACCCTGATGCGTCGCACTCAATCTCAAATGTCTTCTCGAAGTTGGGTAGTGCTAAAATGGGTGCACTACATAACTTCGCTTTAAGGTCCTGGAATGCTCAACTGTCTTCTTTACTACCTCAGTCAATGGCGCGGCAATGCTACTGAAGTCCTTGAAAAATCTCCTATAGAAGCTCTCTAACCCATGAAAGCTTCGGACTTCTGTCACTGTAGTTGGTGTAGGCCATTCCTGAATTGCCTTTACCTTCTCCACATCTACCTCGATGCCATCTGCACTCACAACAAAGCCAGAAAAACAATTCTATCCATGCAAAATGTGCATTTGTCAGAGTTAGCATACAATTGTTCTTTTCGTAAAACATCAAGTACATGCTCCAATGCATTACATGCTCATCTACTGTTTTACTATAAACTAAGATGTCATCAAAATAAACCACAACAAACTTACCTAAAAATGCACGCATAACATGATTCATCAATCTCATAAATGTGCTAGGTGCGTTTGAGAGACCAAATGGCATAACTAACCATTCATACAAGCCATACTTAGTCTTAAATGCAGTTTTCCACTCATCTCCATCTCTCATGCGAATTTGATGGTATCCACTCTTTAAATCAATCTTACTAAAAATTTTGGAACCATGCAATTCATCCAACATGTCATCTAGCCTAGGAATGGGGTGACGATACTTTACCGTAATATTGTTGATAGCTCGCAGTCAACGCACATACGCCATGTCCCATCTTTCTTAGGAACTAGAAGCACTGGTACTGCACAAGGACTCATGCTTTCCCTTACATACCCCTTGTCCATCAACTCCCGTACTTGCCTTTGTAGCTCCTTTGTCTCCTCGGGATTGCTCCTATAAGCCGGTCTGTTAGGAATGACTGCTCCAGGTATGAAGTCTATCTGGTGTTCAATACCTCTAATGGATGGAAGCCCACTAGGTATGTCCTATGTCAGTACGTCACTGTAATCCTGCAAAAGAGATGAAATAGACACAGGAAGCAAATGGTCAGAGTTAGTAAAATAAATATGAGGCTCCTTATAGACTAACAATAACATGAGCTTGCTAGCCTTGAACGCTTTCCTTGCTTCACCCTCACCCATGTAGAAACTCTTTTTAACTCTCCCTTTTGTTTCGCCCTTACGTTCACTCACACTCCCCTTGGAAACTCCCACGTCTTTGGCCTTATTGTTCTCACCAGATACACCGCTCTCACTAGTCTCACCCAAGGTGGTGTTTCCCTTCGCTCTCTCTTTGTCACGCTCAAGTTGCAACTTAACCTGATCTTCATGGACTTGTGCAGGTGTAAGTGGGTATAATGTAATGGGTTTTCCCTTATGCTGGAAAGAGTACTTGTTCTTGAACCCATCATGAATAACCTCTTATCAAACTGCCACGGCCTGCCCAAAAGAATATGTCCTGCATGCATCGGTATCACATCACATAGGACATCATCTGTGTATGGCCCAATGGTAAAGCTCAACAGTACCTGCTTTGTCACACTTATCTCCCCACAATCATTTAACCACTGCAACTTGTAAGGCTTCGGTGTCTCAAGCAACTCAACCCCAATCGCTCAATCAAAGCTGTGCTAGCCATCAGTACACCTGCCCCCATCTATGATCATACTACACCCCTTGCCATTCACACGGCACCTAGTATGGAATATGTTCTCCCTCTACTGCACACTCTCATCCTCTACAACATGTGCACTCAAAGCACGCTTGACAACTAAGGATAAGTTATTCCAGCGGGTATGCAGCTCCCTCATGGTCACTAGATCCTCCAACTTGCATCTCCTCTCAACCTCACTATCGGTAGAGTAACTCTCCACTCTTTTTATCAATCACTAAGGTACGCCTATTGGGACATGTGAATCATAGTGTCTCATGCCCAAAAACTGGAAACACTTGACATCTTTAGTTCTAGCAGCTGCACCCCTCAGGTTTTGGCCTAGTTTTTGCTCGTTTTCTGAGCCTCTTTACCCTTGGTGTTGGATAATATGACCCATAGCGTCACTATTTGCACGATCATTGTTGTTGTTGTAGCAAATTAACTATGTAACAAGGAAATTGCACTCTCGTCATTTTGTGATTAGATCACCATAGTATATAAATGAAGAGAGGTCCTCTATGATTAGTTCCTGGATTGAGATGATATGAGACAGTATCAGTCCACGAAGGATTAATCATTAAATATCCCTAGCCGTAGTATTATCGAGACTGGACATCGATAATGCGGAATAGGCTAGTATTGCACTGTGCGCGTTGTAGGGCACAACGGCATAGTTCTCATATATATAAGTATTGGATACTTGTGCAAGTGCGATAGGAGGTCGTGTTTCACGATGGTACGGGAAACAGCTTCGCTCTGGATAGACCCTTCGGAATCCCATTGGTATTATGACTAGGTGTCTATGGGAGGCCAAAATCAAGGTAGGTGTGTATAGTCTTAACCTGAGACTTGCACATCGCTAATACTTACGACAATCGATAAACTTTGGTTTTGGTGGTGGGGGACTTAAACTGGTTCTGTGTTCACCACTTCTGGGTTTATCAGAGAATCGTAGTGTATTGGATGTGATGTCAAGACGGAAGTGTCACTCCAGTCATAATGGAGATGATGTCACGGAGGATACGGTATTAGTGCTCTTAAGTGATGCGCATCCAATCGTGATATTATGACCAGGTCATGAATATCCGATTATAGAGACTAGTTACCAGACATCCGATATGTGTTTCGGACGGGGCAGACACTTATCCAGCCCCAGCCCTAGCACGTGATATCCGATACTGGGCCGATATGCACAATACAATTGTATACTACGCTTGATACAGATCTTTGATATTCTTTGATGAATATGTCCGAGAATTGGGAAGACTTGGTGCTTTGCTAGGAGTCGACCTTGTCTCGTAAATCGGTAGAACGTAGTACTTGGTACGTACGTGATTCGGATACTCCGACGACCGTATTTACTGCCAGATTATCCGGGGATCTCATGGGTCGCTTCCCGATAATCCACCGATGACGCACAACTCGCACTCTTGAATAATCTGGGATTATAATAGAAGAGAGAGAAAATTAATCTAGGATTAATAACGGAGATATTTTATCCGGGAATAAAATGTCGTCTAAAGAGAGAGAACGATTAATTTGGAATTAATCGATGAATTAATATATTCGATATATTAAACGAAATTAGATTTCGACGCGGAATTAAAATTAGATTTTAATCGGGCAAACGAGTTAATTAGAATTAATTCGTTAGCGACGTAAATAATAATTTCGCTAGCCGCAATTATTCGATTGAAATAACGTCGCGACGTAAGCTCGGTATTTCGGAAATATCGAACCCGAACGCGTGAGTGCACGTGGGCCCACTTTCATTTGGAAAGTGTGGGGCCCACATGACACATGTCATTCTAATGCATGCATGTAGATAGTGTACAATGCACTCATGGTTTTGCATGGAGTTTGAGTGTTTGACACTCTAAGCCATTGCATGATTGTGTCATAAATTTATTATTAATTAATAATATTATGGCATAAATATAAATTGATTTTTGGTAAATCATTTTAATTAACACAAAACTTCTTCTCTCTCAATTCTCTCTTCTTTCACGCCCAAACTGAAAAAGTTCACTCGTTGGAACCCATTTGGGCGTGAGCAATAGGGAAGCCAGAGTGGTTTCTCATGGTGAGAAATCAAGTGCTAGCACACTTACAAGTCTTGCGAAGGTGGTAGGGAGGTTCACCCATGAGAGCGGGACTCATCCGACGGAGTTTGGAGCTTCGTTTTAGACCCGAAAATTCTGTTTTGCAGGACAGTGGACTGTTGCAGGTGGCGTGAAAGGCAGTGCGTTTTTGGCCTTCATTCGTCTCCAAATCGACTCAACCGATCAATGTGAGTATTCCGCTACCTCCGTTGATGTTTCACACATTATTTCATGTCTTGTTTGATCTTGGGACCTTAGAATAAACCAACAATGGCATCAAGAGCTAATGTTGCAAGCATGAAATTTGTAGGGTTTAAAATTTGGGTAAATGTTTTTGAGCATGATTTGAATAAATTGATTGTTTGAGTATGCTTATAACATGTTTAATTCATTTTGGTTGGACTAATTTGATGAAAATTGATTTGGAATTATTTTCCCAAATGGATGTTGGCCGAATGGTTTGATGTTTTTTGGAATCTTGGATTTTTTGTTTTTTAATTCATTTGATGAGTTAAAATCATTAGGATGATGTTAATTTGAATCGAATTGGATTGGATTTCGAATTGAACAAAAACCCAAATTCCATACCATTGGCCGAAATGCCCATTGCCTAATGTCTTGGTAATTTTGGTTTTGTGACATTGGATGTGTATGAAATCAAATCGGGATGGTGATTTAATGTCGATTGGGTTCGATTGGATCGAAACCGAATCGGACAAAATCCCTCCTTGGCCGAGAGCATGAAAGCATGTAAATGGGTTTGATTTTTCATTATGTGTGTTTGACATGTAATAATGAATTAAGTATGATTAATTGGCTAATTAGTGTTTTGGAAATATTGATTTAGTTGATTAATCAAAATGCACTTTTGGTAATTAAATTGTGAAAATTGGATTTTTGGATTTAATTAATTGGGCCTATTTTGGAAATTAGAATTTAAAGTTGTAATTGGGCCTATTGGGCTTGATTTATCAAGTTTGGTTTAGGCCAAGTGGATTGGATCCAATTGGGCCCAAAACCTTAACCATAAAGCCCAATTGTGACTAATGAACCTTTAATGTTTAATTGGGCCTAATGGGCCGAAATTGATTCTAAGGCATTTTGGGTGATTCCATATTGGGCTTTGGTTGCCGAAGCCCATGCCTAAAGAAATTAATTGAAGCCCATTAGACTTAAATTAAATTGACGTTGGACGTTAATCGGACTTTGAGTCCCGACGCGATTGAATTTGGAATTTAAATCGTAAAAGGTTTATTAATATAAGTGCAATATTTAATTTGGAATTGAATAGTGAATTAGTATTAAATACATGTTAAATTGGATTTAATGATGTAGTTTAATTTAATTCATGAATTCGTACTTTGAGTACTTATTCGCAAAAACGAGTTTGACTCGAACAAAATCAAATCGTTGTTTGAACATTGGATGATCACTTAATTATCAGATTAATTAATTGATTAGATTGATTGATAGCATGCTTATGTGTGTGAATACGTGGTTGTGTTGAATGAATAATGTATATCGGATGGATATTAGTCGGGTGGGCAATTTTAGAAATTGTTGTAATAAATTCGATTTATTAAAGGACCTGCGTGTCCAGCCTTATCACCTTCTTTCTCTTTGTATTCTCTTCTCACCTATTCCCCTCTATGTATATGAGTTTCTTTAGAAGTGTAGTGTAACGGGTAGAGAGTAGTACAAGTGCTAGCTTGAGTGAGAAAGGGAGAGATTTGATCTAGGATCAATGTGTTAAGTATCCATCCGCATATCATTATTATTTATTTCATACTCGCTTTATTATGTATTTAGAATGCATGTTTAAGGGTGTATGATGATGAGACCTTAACAAAGATAATTAAATTGGTAGCCAATTTGCACGCGAAAAATCCCTCAATCTATATTAAGCAAATATCCTTCCATTGAATGATTCTTGTTCAAGATCCGAAGTTGGCATTGGTTTGTTTTGACCAAAGTCAAGACCTTGTCAATCAAGGATGTACTTGAATCATGAGAGTTTTGTTGCATATCGGTGTCTTGTCCAAATCGTGTGATTTTTATTGGCCAAAGTCAGATCACTTTTTGTCCAATGACATTGATTACGAAACTTTCCTCGTCAATGGGTCCCGCTTAACTGGAATCATTAGGTTTGTTTTTGGCCAAAGCCAAGGCCTAGATGATTCGGAGGATAAGGTTAGGAAAATGTAATGGATACATTGACATATACATATGTTCGGACTTGGATGTCCACCTAACCGGATCTAGGAATTGGATGAGATCCAATTGATCTGTGAGATCTACCTAGTTAAATAGCATACAGCTTTTATTGGCCAAAGTCAGGGTTGTGTGTTATTAATAGGATCCTAGCCCACTAGGAAACACGGTTTCCCGAGTACTCCACAGAGGGTTAGAGGCTCGACGAAAAATAGTGGGAGGCAAGTATTGAATTTGCAACATTCGTTCGAATACTCGCTAACACGCTCATTTATATTTTACTCGTCATAATAAAAAAGTATTAGTCAGACTAATATTTTATGTTGTTTTAAAAATATATATAGTTGGACTATATACAATCATTCAATATATAGTTGATTTTGTAATGGATTATAGTAATCAATATAATTGAATTAAATGATAGTTGATTTTATAATGGGATTATAGTAATCAATATTAAAATATATAGTTGACTATTAAATCATTCAATATAGTTGTTTGTAATTGGATTATAGTAATCAATATAATTGAATTAAATAGTTGATTTTATAATGGGATTATAGTAATATATTAAAATTATAGTTGATTAAATAATTGGATTATTGTAATCATTATAATAAATAGTACCTTAATAATTTGATTAAATAGTTGGACTATTAAAATCAAGTAAAGAATTGAAAAGGTTGAATATTTAAAATATATAATCCTTGGATTAAATGTTTTAAATGATTTAATTTTCAATTGGGAATTAATAATAGGTTAATTTATTTGATAAAATAACTTATTATGACTAAGCCCATAATTAAGCAAATAGTAGAGCATAAAGTCTTTGGAAGATTTATGTGATGATGACTTTAGTGCTTAATTAATATACTTACAATAAATCTATCTTTAGATTTAAAAGTATTAAAATTGCAATTAATAATTCTTGGAGAATTAATTGACTATTCTAGTGGAGAAAAGTCAAAGTTTGCAATTGGGCATGTAGCACAAGGTGCACATCGTTTCGATATCCGAAACCCAAGGCTTGGCCAAAGTTTGTGAATATTGAAAAGGATAATTGACATATCCCAAAGTGACTACCATTTGGATATGGAAGACACGAAGGAATTAAAGAAAGGGCGAGGCTCTAACTTTAAAATATTTGTCAAAGTTATGTTCACTACTAGTATTAAAATTGGATTTTAAATACTTAGTGTGTACATAAAATATATGTATTGACGTTCAGAATCCGCTGTGAGCTGGATACTGGCTTCAAGCCGAGATTTCTCTGCGAATGGAAACGGGACGAAAGTCGCTGTTTCGACCGTAGATACCTAAGTTTAGGAACTACCCTTTGGGTATGTACTTAAATTAGGAACTGTATAATGTAACTAGTTTGACTAGAGACATTATCTCTATATCAGGGTTAATCCGTGCGGATAAAACCTTTATATTCTAGAACACTAAAGTGTTTCATTATATAAAGATGATACTGAGATAAATACATTAGATTAATTTATATTTTGAATATAAATAAAATCTCAAACATATAAAATGACAAATAAATAGCTCAAATTGATTTGATCAATGGAGACTTATTTGTGGGCATTGTTGTCTAGGACACAATTAAACAAGACTCGTATATCCACACTTTTTAAGAGTGGGTACTAGGACTGATTTGACTATTCAAATAAGGTCTACGAATCTAGTTTATTAGGTAAATACCTAAAATACTATTTACTTGGTAATAGTAAAAAGGGCCACCGATCTGTTAGCCCTATTCATGGTGAAGTAAGTGGGCCCATATCTAGCTAGGCTAGATGTGAACATGAATATTTCGTGACCTTAACGGATGTGACATCACGTTGTGGTTATGTGTTTCTTTTGAAGAACACAGATCGGAAAACTTTAGAGTTTCGACACGAAGTAGACAAACAGATCGGCTATAGTATTATTCCGCCACGGTAAAACCGTAATGGAAAATACTTAAGCAGTAAGTTTCATACGTAAATGAAAGAGTACGGTATTCTTTCATATGAGGACTCCTCCCGAGACACGTCAGTTAGACGGTGTGTCCGAACCAAAAACCGAATTTTGATTGGACATGATAAGGTTTATCACGAGTCGCTCTGAGCTACTATTTCCTTCAACAGGATATGTATTAACAGTGCAAAACTTATTTAGAATAAGGTTCCATATAAATCTGTTTGACAGATATCATATAGGATATGAACAGAGAAGAAACGAGGGTTTCTCATTCCTGATAAATTGGGTATGCCAGCATTTTGGATGATACCAAACTAAAAGACCCAAATTGGATAAGTGCCAATATAGGTTATCCTAAGGGAAAACTTAAGTATAGTACTTGTAAATCCCACATGAGAACAATGTAATTGTTGCTCACCATGCGGTTTCCTGAGAGGAATACCGATATGCAGTGGTCAGTGGGAGGATAGTGATACTCGATGAAAAATCGGAGTAATACTGGTCAAGGCACGAAGTCCGTAATGGAACACAAATAGTTCATCTATGATGAATCTATACCATTAATCTTCAAATACACAAGAAACTCGTAGATCGGATAGAGTCAGAAAAACACCTAGGGTATGGGTTTCTGATCTCAACCTCATAAAGATGTCAATCTTATGGAGGTGTACCATCCGACTACGTTTGAGGAAGTGATACGAGGTATCGACTCCCTGGTATGGCAAAGTGCCATGAGTCCGAAATGGATTCCATGTATAACAACTATGTTTGGATACTAGTTGTTGTACCACAAGGCGTTGTGCCTATGGTACATTAAACGTCTTCAAGGAAGACATACATGGAAGGCACATACCAACGTGCAACTAGGTTTTGACGGAAAGGTATCGTTATCAACATTATGTTAATAACGGTTCAACCTTTTTACCTGTTGCCATGGTAAATCCATTTTGAAGATGCTTGTTGATAACTGTATATTTCATTTATGAAAATATGCAGTTACAAATCAAAATCGCTTCCTGAAAAGGAAACCTTTGGAGGAGTTTACAACATCCTGACGATTTTGTAACCGACAAACAAGGTTTGCGGGTTATTCGATCCATGTTTGGATTGATGCAAGCATAAGGTTCTTGGAACTGTCGTTTTGAAATAATCATAATGGTTTATGATTTGACTCAAACGAAATAATTCTTGTGTATATAAGGAGGTTAGTGGGAGAGCGCACTGACAGTGAAATTCCCATAAAGCTATTGTTGAAAGCTTGGCTTTCAATAGAAATTCTCCGTAGAATTCTGGGAGATAACACCTTTATTAGAGGAATAAAGATCTACTGGGATAGATTTGGAGTTGTTAACCTCTCTGGGAAATTGTACATTTAAAATGTACTTGTATGGTGTCTCATACGCTTCGAGCATATGGAGTCACAATCGGGTCAATCCAAGTGATAGTCACTGGATTGAAGTTAAGAACATCTGTTAGTATCTCTGAGAACTAAAGATGCTATCTTAAAACTATGGAGAAGGAGAACTTGAAGTGACTGGGATCACTGCTGCAAGTTTCCAAACAGTTAAATACTCGGTACTACTAAAAGTTGTATACGGGACAGTGAGCTGGAAATCTTCCAAGCAAGATAACTGTTGCCGAATAAAAAAACAAATGCGGATTATTGTGCAGCTAAGGCAGCAATAGAAGTCTTTTGGGTCGAAAGTAAATCTAATTAGATTAGATATAGTTCTGTTAGCTCGCTAGGCGTCAGCACAGGCTAAGGAATTAAGGTCTCATCGACGATCCAGATATATACTTCTATATCATCTGATTCGTTCGGATCATACATCGTGGATGTGATGATCGATGATCGTCTAAATACGATAATCACAAAAACAAATCCGCTGACGAAAACCTTTCCTCAGCAATTTTGAGAGCGAACCTTACATAGTTCGGTGTAGGACACTCGAGTGACTGGCTATGTGCCAAGTGGGAGATTGTTGGATAAAATGACCCCATAGCGTCACTATTTACACAGATCATTGTGTTGTTGTAGCAAATTAACTATGTAACAAGGAAATTGCACTCTGTCATTTTGTGATTAGATCACCATAGATATATAAATGAAGAGAGGTCCCTATGATTAGTTCCTGGATGAGATGATATGAGACAGTATCAGTCCACGAAGGATTAATCATTAATATCCCCTAGCGTAGTATTATCGAGACTGGACATCGATAATGCGGAATAGGCTAGTATTGCACTTGTGCGCGTTGTGAGGGCACAACGGCATAATTCTCATATATATAAGTATTGGATACTTGTGCAAGTGCGATAGGAGGTCGTGTTTCACGGATGGTACGGGAAACAGCTTCGCTCTGGATAGACCCTTCGGAATCCCATTGGTATTATGACTAGGTGTCTATGGGAGCCGAAATCAAGGTAGGTGTGTATAGTCTTAACCTGAGACTTTCATCGCTAATACTTACGACAATCGATAAACTTTGTTTTGGTGGTGGGGGGGGATTTAAACGGGTTCTGTGTACACCACTTCTGGGTTTATCATAGAGATCGTAGTGTATTGGATGTGATGTCAAGACGGAAGTGTCACTCCAGTCATAATGGAGATGATGTCACGCAGGATATGGTATTAGTGCTTTAAGTGATGCGCATCCAATCGTGATATTATGACCAGGTCATGAATATCCGATTATAGAGACTAGTTACCAGACATCCGATATAGTGTTCGACGGGGTGCAGACACTATTACCAGCCCCAAGCCCTAGCACGTATAACCGATACTGGGGCGCAGATGCACAATACAATGTATACTACGCTTGATACAGATCTTTGATATTCTTTGATGAATATGTCGAAGAACTTGGGAAGACTTGGTGCTTTGCTAGGAGTCGACCTGGTCTCGTAAATCGGATAGAACGTAGTACTTGGTACGTACGTGATTCGGATACTCGACGACCGTATTACTGCCAGATTATCCGGGGATCTCATGGGTCGCTTCCCGATAATCCACCGATGACGCACAACTCGCACTCTTGATAATCTGGGATTATAATAGAAGAGAGAGAAAATTAATCTAGGATTAATACAGAGATATTTTATCCGGGATTAAAATGTCGTCTAAAGAGAGAGAACGATTAATTTGGAAATAATCGATGAATTAATATATTCGATATATTAAATGAAATAGATTTCGACGCGGAATTAAAATTAGATTTTAATTCGGGCAAACGAGTTAATTTAGAATTAATTCGTTAGCGACGTAAATAAAATTTCGCTAGCCGCAATTCTTCGATTGAATTAACGTCGCGACGTAAGCTCGGTATTTCGGAAATATCGAACCCGAACGCGTGAGTGCACGTGGGCCCACTTTCATTTGGAAACGTGTGGGGCCCACATGACACATTGTCATTCTAATGCATTGCATGTAGATAGTGTACAATGCACTCTATTGGTTTTGCATGGAGTTTGAGTGTTTGACACTCTAAGCCATTGCATGATTGTGTCATAAATTTATTATTAATTTATGAATATTATGGCATAAATATAAATTGATTTTTGGTAAATCATTTTTAACTTAACACAAAACTTCTTTCTCTCAATTCTTTCTTCTTTCACGCCCAAACTGGAAAATGTTACTGGTTTGGAACAATGGGCGTGAGCATAGGGAAGCCAAAGTGGTTTTCATGATGAGAAATCAAGTGCTAGCACATTACAAGTCTTGCGAAGGTGGTAGGGAGGTGCACCATGAGGCTGGGACTCATCCGACGGAGTTGGAGCTTCGTTTTGAGACCCGAAAATCTGTTTTGCAGGGACAGTGGAGTTGCGTTGGCGTGAAGGGCAGTGCGTTTTTGGCCTTCATTCGTCTCCAAATCGACACTCAACCGATCAATGTGAGTATTCCGCTACCTCCATTGGTGTGTTCACACATTAGTTCATGTTTGTTTGATCTTGGGACCTTAGAATAAACCCAACATTGGCATTAGTTCGGCCCTAGGCTTATTAAAGCCTCCACTGAATTTCGCCTCTAGGCTGTCAAAGCCTCCATCTCGCTTCTTTCATTCGGAACCCATTTCTTTCCATGCAGAAGTAGCCTGAGTACCAAATCTGGATGTTGATTTTTCTTGAGTTGACTTTCTATCTTGATAGCCATGTGAAGCATATCCTCCAAATCAACATAATGATGCAACTCCACCATGTTTGCAATCTCTCTATTCAAGCCCCCTAGAAACCGTGCCATAGTAGCTTCTGCATCCTCAACTACATTTGCCCTGATCATGGCACTTCCATCTCTGTGTAATAGTCCTCAACACTTTTGGTCCCCTGATACAGATGTTGTAGTTTCTGATACACTCCCTATAGTAATGGCTGGGTATAAATCTCTTTCTCATGAGACCCCTAAGTTCTGCCCATGTCTGAACCGGTCTCTCATAGTTTCTCCTCCGAGTAGAGACAAGCTGATCCCACCAATCATAGCATAATCGGTAAACTCAATTGCTGCTAGACTGATCTTCTTCTCGTCTGAGTAGTGATGACATTGAAAATCAATTCTATTTTCTTTTCCAATTCTAAATAAGCTTCAGGATCATTCTTGCCTTGAATGTTGGTATCTTGATCTTGATGCTACCTAGATCACCATCTACATCTCCTCGCCTACCATATCCTCTCCGATCATAATCCTCTCTTCTGGCATCAAATGCACCTCTATCATCAAACCGTCTATCCCTCCTATCATTCCTCCTATCAAACCTTCTATTAGGCCTCCTATCATGCCCAGGCTGAAATCTCTCCTCCACATCATCAAAACCATCAGAATCATCAAACTCATTTTCAGCTTCCTCTTCATCTGGTGGTACATACTGTGGTGGTACACGGCGAGGTGGCACATTGTGAGGTGGTGGTACATTCTGAGGTGGTGGTACTCTGGGACCGCTACCAGTTTGAATACTCTCGACACTCTTTGACAATCTCTCCAAAGCAGTATTCATGTTCTCCATCATATCTGTAAATTTCCTATCCAAAGCCTCAAGCTTTTCATCAGTAGTTAGACCTGCCATCTCAACACTAAACAAACAGATTAGAAATAACAAGAAAGTAAAACAGATATTAAATCCTCACAATCTCACGTGTTTACACTCGAATGATAGCACTCCACTCGTGTTTGCACTCTATTGGCTTTTACCCGATACTGTCACAATCACACTCACTGCCTTTTACCACTCTTGAGTTCGTCCTCAATTCAAATGTGAACCACACTCAATCCAAGAATACAAACCAAATGTAGTCCTCAAGCTAGCATGAACACAACGAACCCAACAATATATATATAGGGCAGGCGGAAAACAAACGCGAACAGGAATAGGGATGACGGAGACTCAATCAATAATACTTAAGCTAGAGTAATTAGCAATAAGGAGTAAACAATTAGCACAATGGAAAAAAAATTAAGCATGCAAATTCACGGTCGTATGCAATTTCGGGAGAAAATTTGGCACCTCTATAAAAATTTTGATGGAATACCCTCCACGGGCACCTAAATGATAATATGGAACAAACTAGGTTCAACCAAAAAAATGCACTTTTTTACTCTTTTTTTTTTTCTGCTCAAGTTTGATAACGTCAGATGCTAAATGTGGTACTGATTTCAGAGGTTGATTTAGGTTCTGATTTCAGAGGCTGGTTTTCAAAACCTGATTTCAGAGTCTGATGAGGGTCTGAATCCAGGGTCTGAATTCAGAGGTTGCTGGTCAGTGTCTGATTTCAGAGTCGAATAAGGGTCTGATTTCAGGGTATGAATTCAGAGGCTAATTTTCAGAGGTTACTGGTTAGGGTCTGATTTCAGAGGCTATTGGTCTGGGTCTGATTTCAGAGGTTACTGGTCTGGGTCTGATTTTAGAGGCTAAGTTTCAGGGTCTGATCTCAGAGGCTGATTCAATGGTTAAGTTTCAGGGTCTGAACTCAGAGTCTGATTCAATGGTTAAGTTCAGGGTCTGAACTCAGAGTCTGATTTCAGAGGCAGATTTCAAAGGTTACTTTTTAGGTCTGATTTCAGACTTCACTTAGTTTTCACACTGCACTAGGGTTTTAGAAACAAAACACACAGCCGCCAAAGAACATGCTTATTTCTTAAACATATGCTAAGAACATAATGACTACGACGAACTGATAGGAAGAACAGAACAGAAGCCCAGAACTGGAAAATGATGAACTGATATGCAACTATGACGAACTGACAGGAAGAACAGAACAGAAACCCAGAATTGGAAAAAGATGAACTGATATGCTTCACAACAAAACCAGATCCAGAATATAAACAAAACAAAAACAGCAACAAGATCCAACAATAACTGAAACGAAAATAACAAAGAACAAAAGAAAAACAGAATCAAACAAAAGGAAAGTTAGAAAAATCAGACCTTGGAACCCTGAGCTCTAGATACCAAATGACAAGGAACCCACTTGGATTCGAAATCCAAGCAAACCCCAAGCAACGGACAGAACCCCAAGAACCGCGAATATGATTTTGTAGAAACAAAACCCTTCCAAGGCCACAAAGAAGACCCACAAAGAACTTGCCCTTGAGAACCTTTAAGATTAATCCTTGTAGTGTTTTGCTAGCAATGGAGACGCCACTAAGTTTGCCAAAACTTAGATAAGTCGATTCAAACTTGAAAAGGGGAATCCCTCCCTTACAATAATTCGGCCATAGCCAAAGCTTTAAGCTTTTGAGTTTACAATTCGTTCGTTCCTCAAATGAATAAGAAAGTAAGTTAAATAGTGTTACAAAAAGAAACCCTAAAGGCATAAAGACAACAATGCCCCTAAAAATGAAATTACACAAATATCAAGTCTTTAAGTCTTCAAATTCCTAGGAAGCTTTATTCTAAACTGATTTGGGCCAAGTGAAATGGTTTTGGGCCCTTTCCATCGAAGCCCACATGCATCTCTATTTGTTTGTTGCAGTCGGCCATAAAACTCTGAACTAATCCCGTCATTGCTTCTCTGAGTCTTTTGGTCCTTTGCCTCGTAATTGGCCCTTCTGGTACTTGTAATGCGTCCTTTGGTTTGTTGTCGGCCTGGATCATGTCATCAAGGGTGGTAGAGCTATCAATATCCTTCATGGTATTACGAGCTGTCACATTTCACAGAACCACATTTTCCATCTTATCCACCACCCACCTACAATGATCTTCATCAAGAACCAGAACCATCAAAGGAAGATCAGATGATTGACATGCTCAAAGATTTATTCAAGAAACAAGACGAAAAGTTGGATACAATGCTTGAAACATATCAGAATCAACTCGAAAGTATTCAGAAACAATCAGCATCTATTCAGAGGATGACAGATCAAATGAGACAATTCACAGAAAACCAGAACTACATACCTCAAGAACCATTTCAGATGACACTGATGAAGCCTTCGAGTACCAATTATTTCACAATGACACTTCAACAGAGGAGGAGGCTGAGCAGTATCAACAACCAGATGTATCAGTTCAGGAGCCCAAACCAGCAAAGTCTCTATTTGACTTTTTATTCAGATTCTGACGATGATGAAGCTGATCTATTTGTACCAACTGCACCAACAACGGAGGATCAAACTTTCAATCCTCAAAATGAAGATCTTTGAGCATGTTTTACCATAATGTTTGATGAAAATCTACCTGAACCATCCATTCCAGTCGTATCAGAGGATGAAGACCTAATGTCAGAAACATCTTTACATCCTCAGGCAAATACATATGGAGCATGCAATTCAAAAATGACATATGAAGAATTGAATACATAAATTTTAAAATTCATCTGTGAAGAAAAGGTGGAGCAAGAAACAGAGCAAATGGAGTAGTAAATGACTAACCTAATTGAAGATCCAGAGCATTCATGTGAAACATCATTGTTTTGGGGAGTACAATTTAGAGATATCACCCAGAAGCTTGACAGAATGGAACTTCAATTCCAAGTCAAGCACCATAAGAGACCTCCTGATTTTCTTTCTTTCTTTTCAGGAACCAATGGAGCGACAAAGATCAAAAAGGTGGCTCAAGCACGAAATATGACAAATTCTTTTTGCCACTTACCGTTGGAAGAGACCCTTCAAAAGCAATGCGCATGGAATGTCTTTAATCGACATCCAAAACGACACTGAACCTCCTTGACAGATAGATTTCAGTCACGTCTGGCTGAAGACGAAAAATTTAGCACTAGCAGGGAGGCAACTCATGCATTTTGTTGTAATTTCTATATTTTGTGTATACATGTTGTAGAGTTTTTAATTTTGTGTGTTATTTTTGTAGGGAAAAGCACAAACAAAGCATTTTATGACAGAAGGAATGGTGTTTGGAAATCAGAAAGAAAAGAGCTAATTCATTTGTGATGGCTGAGTAAAGAATGAATTCTTGAGACGTATCCAAATGAATTTATACTAAACAAGTGGCGTGTTGCGTACACAATTCTGTTGCCTTAATTATTGCTTTGATTTGCTCTTCTGTTGTAATTATCTTTATTTTCATAGACAGGATCCGGACTTTTTGACCTTTCATGATTTCTTTTGTTGTTTAGCTAACAAAAGTCCTATAGAAGATACTAGTGCCATTGTTACTCACCCTTTTTCATGTACTATAAATTCAGACCGTCATTGCACTTTTGAAGGCATCCAGATTTAAGAAAGAAATATATAAAAATGGAAGCCACTTCAAGAAGACGAGTTGAAAACATCTATGTGTTTTACGGTACTAGTGTTTTACTAAGCCACAATACATAGAAGCAGCACAAGAATTGGGTCGAGTCTTAGCTGAAAAGAATATGCACTTAGTATATGGCGGAGGCAATCTTGGACTAATGGGGGTTGTTTCAAAGGCTGTACAGGAAGGAGGCAGTCACGTTTTGGGAATCATCCCAAAACCCTTGGCAGAGGCAAATCTTATTGGATCATCAAATGGAGAGGAACTGATCGTGCCAGGTATGTCTGAACGACTGGTAGAAATGATTAACCGTGCTGATGCTTTTATTGTTTTGCCATGTGGCTTGGCCACATTGGAGGAAATTTTTATAGTGCTATCTTGGGCGAACCTAAACATACACCAGAAACCGCTTGGACTGTTTAACGTTGATGGATTTTATGATTTTCTTTGTGTGTTTCTTGATGATGATCGGAGAAATGGGTTCGTGTCAAAACCTATGAAAGAACTCCTCTTTACTGCCAGAAATGCTCCGGATCTAATAGACCAACTCATAGCCTATGAACCACAAGTTGACCCTATCCTTTCAAAGATAAATTGGTCCGAAGACGATCATGGAAAGAGGCATCGGATTAATCTGGATCTTAACCTTTAATTTCCTGTAGAATTTCAGCTAACCATGTATTATCTTCTAAACTCTTCTTCTACTGTTTAAGACATTATGGACAATGTTTCATTTAGGTTTGGGGGAGGAAATTAGTTGATCAGTACCTTGTTTTTAGTTTGTGTGTTGTTTTTATTTTTAGTCCAAAATTTTTCGAAAAATACAAAAAAATTGAAAAATTTTCAAAAATTTTCAAAAATTACAAAAATATTTTGTGTTTTTTTTTATGTTTTTATTTTGACTAAAAAGGTGAAATTGGTAAGAGATAGCTGAGTAAGGAGTTTCCACTCCTGAGATGTATCTAAAACCTATTTCGGAACAAGTTAATTTTTGTTTATTTCCTTTTAAATTATTTAATTTGTGAATTCTCCATAAAACGGACTAAAATGGATCTTCAAATGCTCAGTTAGCAGATATTATCAACATGCATAGTAATATACGGACTTGAGCTAAAATTGAAAAGTTTGTAATATTCAGTGCTCTAGTTTAATTGGAGAAAGCATCTCAAAAAGTGATGGAGTAAAAAAAAATATGAGATCCGAGTTATTAAGTCTGTAAGGGTGTTTTAACACCTAGTGCCCTAAAGCCAACTGGTTTGGGAGTCACTGGCCCAAAGCTCGCTACATGGATCAAGGATGTTGCAAAAATATATATATCTGAAGTCTGAGTAATTAAGTCCGTAGGGGTGTCTTAACACCTGGTGCCTAAAGCCAACTGGTTTGGGAGCCACCGACCCAGCACTCGCTACAAACACAGAAGATATTGTATATAAATAAAAAAAATTCAAAGAAAAAAATCAGAAAAATCCGAAAAATCCGAAAAATTATTCCATTGCTACAAAAATGTGTGAATTCTGATAAAACTTTAGGACAAAATATTACTCTCTTATCAACTGCACTTATGACTATTGTGGGCAAAAATGAATTGTTTAATATTTTGTTGGCTGTGTATATGAAGAATGGTAAATATAATCGGAGAATTTACTTATTCGGTAATTTAGAATGAAACAAAACAACTAGTAACTTGAAGTAGAAGTTTCACCTGATTAGTCACTAACTTCTTTATTATCTTTTCGCTTGTTTTTTTTGCTTTTGTGAGCATTAGTTTCACTACCTTTTTACTTTTGTAAAATGTTTGTGGGTATCATTGTTGTAAATCCTCACGAGACTACCACTCATCCACTAGGGATACCTAGGGGTTTAAAGGCTTGTTGCATACGCTAAATGCAACTGTGATCCCTACGAAAATGGCTTAGTTATTTTATTTTGTGTTTTGCTCGAGGACTAGCAAAATGTTAGGTTTGGGGGTGTGATGAGTGGTAAATCTATCACTATTTCCCACCCATTTAACCTAATATTTTGTATAGTTTCTTGAGTCTTGTGAATATTTTGATGTGTTTTGTGTTAATTTGAAGATAAATAAAGTTTCAGGACATTCCGGAGGTGATTTGGAGCAAAACAGTGAAAATTAGAAAAAAGGGCATTTTTGTAATTTGGCCGCGTCGCGACGCCTAACATGCACCAGAGCTACTAACGTGCGCAAGGTCAATGGGTCAGAAATTGAGAAGTTTGACTTTTCTAACGTGCTTCGTGCCATGTGTCACCATCACAACCGATATGCTAACGTGCGCCGTGCCACGTGTCATCATTCTACGGTGCCGACAATCACCATTGCCACGTGTGCCACGTGTCACTCCACGTCAGCGCCCATATCATCAGTTGACCGAGTCAACATGCCACCTCACCGCCACGTCATCATCAGCCAATCAGGAAGTGCCACGTGTCGCAATCATATGGTGCCGACAGTCGCCATCGCCACGTCAGCATAATAATTGAGTTGTTAGCCGCCTCGCCACGTGTCGCCTTATCTTCTTATCCGAATTGCCACGTGTCAAGCCCTTAGCAAGTGTAGGCATTGCATTTTTTGCATATCAGCCCTGATGAGTCGCCCGATGATGAGTCTCGTATGGAGACACTACCTCCCTTTAGTTGTGAAAGCCGCGGGAAACGAACGTTGGAAGGGTAAAGTTGGAAATTAGCATTTTGTCAGATTAACTCGCTTGTTTCGCTTCGGGTCGCTTGTTGGACCTCTATTTTAAAACACACCAAACCCATTAAATCACATCTCACAATTAAATAATTAAAACATTTAAAACACATCTCACAAATTAAATAATTAAAACATTTAAAATACATGTCACAAATTAAATTGAATTAAAATAATTAAATTAAATTAAATAACTAAATTGAAATTAAATTAAATAGCTAATTAAAGTCCAATCTAATTATAACCAATTGAATTAAATTCACAAATTAATTAAACTAAATCTAATTAAATTAAATTTCAAAATTAAATAAATCACTCACCTAATTTAAATAATTTCATGCCTTAAATAATTAAAATTAAACACACACATAATAAATTGATTTGTTTGTCCTATTAAAGCCATGTATAACCATAATTCCCCTACCCTCTCACTAAAAATAACACAAACCGAACCCTAACACTCTCTCTCCCCGTCCGTCTCTCTCGCCCCAAAACTCTTCATCCACTGACCAAAAAACAATTGGAGAAACCCTACCACCGAAGCAACAAATCTAGCCATACTGTGAAGACAACCCTAATAGCCCCCTCTGATCACTTTCTAAAAGACACACAGGCCATCAAACCAGAAACCCTAATCAGCTCCCAGCCCCCTCATTCTTCAACGCAGCAGCCATCAGATCATCAGCGCCCATCTCACAAATCACACACGGGACCTACAATAAAAAACGCACACAAGCCCTAACAGCCACACCACAGCGCCACATAGCTCTCCACCCATTCTACCACCTAGCCCACCTTCACGCTGCCATCTAACAAGCAGCCTCACCCTACGCATGACCTTGCTCATCGCACAACCCTTAAGCCACTAACAAAACCATCGATGCCCACTACACACACGTCTAGCCTGCCAACAACGCCCACTGCCTTCACGCGAGCAGCAGACCAAGACCGTTCCAGCCCACGCACAAGACTGCAAGCCAATTCACGAAGCCAAGTCACTGCCCCTGTCCACTAGCCACAAACACTCATCACACCTCACAGCCCTTTAGCCTTCATCACACCACATAGCCTTCACCTTGCCCTCAAATTCACGCCACTTGCCACAAACACATTAAAGCCACTTCCAGCCATCACCCACTCTTGCCAATTGTCCTTCCAGCCATCACCCACTCAAGCCAATTGCAACCCACCAACACGCCATAACTACTCACTCAAACAGCCCCTAGCACCCAACATAGCAGCCCATTCACCGATAACAAAAAGTCTTCGCTGACCAACAAACAAATACACTCCACAAAGCAACAAAACCATGCCAACTCACCAGCCCACATAAGCCTAATAAACTCCACAGCAGCCCGCCCCTCAACTTCCACAATCAAATCTGCCCTGACCAGCCCTCAATCAACGCCAAAACCCCATCGCATTCTGTCCAGTTTCACCGCACACTGCCTGCACATTCTGCCCAGTTTTGACGCTCTAAACTGCCCAAATTTTTTACCGTATAAACTCCCTCAAACAGTCCAAAAACCGTAGCCCAACCCACAAAACAGTCCCTAAATAAACCCAAAACAATGACAAAAAAATACCCTCAAAACAGCAGCAAAACAAAGTCAAAACAGTAGCCCGAACAGTGAAACAGCGATGAAAAATGTTGGATTAGTTAACCAGAAAAGTTGCGGAGCAACAACCCTTCCGACGGACGTGTAACGCCCTTTCGTGAGACGACAAAAGAGGTTAGACTGATGGCACCTTATTATTTATCCTCTTTCATTTATTTTATTTATTTAAAAATATTATTGCATGAGAGTCGTTTGAGGCATGATGTGATTGTTGGATGAACGAGATATATGTTCCCTTTTGTGGTATATCGGATGGAAACCCGGACATAAATTTCATAGCCGATTTCGAATGGACGGTAGTATGATCTGAACTCGGGATACAATGCCACATACCGCTTAAGATACATATGTCTCATCTCATCCAAATTTAAATTTGTGCATGTTGTAGTTCGTAGGTTGTTTGTTTATTTTAAGCATGATTAATTTAGTTTGTTATTTATTTGTTAAAGCATATTTAGGTTGTTCCTTATACATGTTATTTGTTTATGATGTGTTGGATAATGATTATACATGTTGATTTAATGGTTCAATATGCTCGTTGTGTTACATTGCGTGGAGTTATTTAGATGAAAGCATGTTAGATCTAAGTACCCTTGAGCATGATTATTGAGTAACTTGGTTAGTTCATTGCAAAATTATATCATCACAAGTGACATAAGTAAGGGACCATTCCGAACCCAACGGTTTGAGGTCTTCCCTTGCGAGGGGTGAGTGCGGCCTTAAATCTTTGTCCCGGTTCACACCGGGTGGCGACTCCATATTATTTCGTACTTCCCAACTAGGCCGCGAGCCTAGAACAGCGTCGCCCATATTCTGTTGTCTACAGTCTGGCGACTCCACTGGGGATAGAGAATTGACCCCGAAATAATGTCTTGTAATGTTTGGATTTGTGCTTTAATCAACCGTGTCTACAGTGGGTTGAAGGGGTTTAGTTAAAGGCATTGTCAGCGAGAGCCTTCGTCAACGAGAGCCTTTGTCTGCACTCCCGTAAACCTACATGAAAACCTTAGTCATAGAACTAATAGAAATTATTTGTTTTATGTTTGTGTTTTGGACCGTCGTCATTTTGATCCAGTTGGACCACTTGTCAAAAAGATGTGAACTTGTTGGGCCATTTAAATTGGGACGAGTTCGTGTCCTTTGACAATTGGGCCAAAAGCTTCTAAAATACCGATGTGCCATTTTATATTTAGGCCTCGTATCATTTGAAGTCGTTTAGCCACGTTATAGCAAAAGTGTAAACCTGTTGGGCCTTTTCAACTCGGACAAGTTTGCACCGCGCAATAGTATGATTGAATACTTTAAAATGATAATGGGCCAACTAGTGTAAAAATTCTTAAATGGGCTTATATATTACATACATTGCACGTATCTCATGCATACACGCATCATGTTAACCCCATCTTAAAAGCCATCATAGATATCCGTTCGGTTAGAGAAGAAAAAAAGGTTTGTCAATAGAAGTTTAGCAAACATGGATAGCGAGGAAAAGGAATCGAGAAATAGAAAACCTCACGGCAATGATAGAAAGAC
>SKCR01007858.1:0-24148 GCA_019454045.1 Zanthoxylum bungeanum | reverse complement strand
AGATAGCCGAAGTCCGTGAGAACCAAAGCCAAAGAGATAGTGAAATCTCGACAGAGAGCCGAAGCCCGACAGAGATGGAGTGAAATCCCAACAGATAGCGAAAGCAAAATCTAAAAAAGAGGTGAAACCTGAAAGGAGCAGACCCATAGCACACTTATGAAGGGGTGGCGCGTGAGGTTCACGTGCCGATGGTGGCCGCTAGGGGTGGGCGCTGTTCGGTTTAGTTCGGTTTTTGTTAAAAATTTTACGGTTCAGATTTTTTACCGCTCAAACCAAACCATTAAATAACGGTTTGGTTCGGATTGAAATTTTTTTAAACCAGCGGTTTACGAATTGGTTCGGTTCGGTTTACAGATTATTATATTTAAAACAAATTTTCATCCACTTAAGTGAAGACAAAAAAAAAAAACTAGTTTATCCAACAAATGGTATGAAGTGCTAGGGTGTAAGCTGTGACTCCAGGGAACATATGCACTCCATAAATGATTGAAAAATGAGGCACAATTAATTCTTGTATTTTTTAAAAATTACCTCGAATAATGATGCTACCATCATTCTAATTAAGAGACAAATCCAACATCTTACTTTCAAGAATAATGATGCTACCATAAAACAAATAAATTGAAGAATAAAAGTATTAACAAATAAATTGAAAAATAAAAGTATTAACAACTAAATTTATTAATAAAAAATTTAAGAATAAAAGTATTAACATACTAATAAAAAGAAAACATAATATAAATTTAAAAGAAAAATACAAATTTTTTTTATAAAAATACAATTTTTTTTTATAAAAATACAATTTTTTTTTATAAAAATATATATTTTTAATTATAACGGTTCGGTTCGGTTTAACAGGTGCGGTTCGGATTAGCTCCTGAACCGAACCGTAAATCGTTTGGGGTGGACCAATCCGAACCGCAAACCGAACCGTTAGGAAAAAAACCCTAAATTCGGTCCGGTTTGGTTTGCGGTTTGGTTCGGTTCTGTCGGTTTTTTTGCCCACCCCTAGACTGGCCGCGATCCCCACTCGCCGATGAAAGCAGAGAGAGTGAAACTAAAAAAAGGAAAACCTCGGCTTTGATACCATGTTAGATAATGAAAGAAAGTTTTGAATTCACTCTATTTGAATTTACAATGGTAGATGCCTTTATATATGCTACATATAAAACCAAAATAGAAAATGAATCATAATCATATAGTTATGAAGAATAATAATGAATATATGAAATCTTTATATAATAGGGAAATATAATAAAACCATGAATTCTAATGGTATTAGAAATTATATTTTGGATATTGATTCCATATTTCTTAGCATTCCTTAATTGTGTGTATCCTCACAAGTAGATATGGCCACGGTTATGATTCAAAACCGTAATTGAACTGGTTTTCGGTCAGGGTAAATCGTTTATGATTAGCTTAAAATTGGAACTGAAGACTTAGTGACGATGAGACCGTCTTTTTCCCAAAGAAGAACAATAATAATAAAATATACCTTGTAAATTTTTAAATTTTAATAATATTAAAAATCATATAAACAATTATCTTTTTATATTTAAATTAAAATAAAAAATAATTAATCATAACCGAACCGTAATTACGATTCATCCTAAAAAAAACCGCAACCAAACCATTTGTAGTGTGGTCTTCCGGTCCACGCTCTCTTGTTTTCATGAACTTACTGTATTGGTCTCATAGTCCATGCTCTCTTGGTCTGGGCCCGTGATCTGCGGTTTCATCGTCTCTTTTATCTCACGGTCACTTCTTTGTTTTTTTTGGGTGATTATGTAACTTGAGGGACACGCAAGGGCAACTTCATCATTCAAATTAACATTTCACATACAAAGAACGCGCAGAGAATTCTCAAATACATTATCAAAGTTAAGTTGGCTTTTCTTTTTTTTTTTGCCAAAGTAACTCAAACATGATTCAACAAACTGCCACCAACCATTAGTCCCATGCACAATAAATGATCACCAAAATACAAACAATTTCATCTCCCTTTAAATTTGAAGCCCAAATCTTCACATCTCTCATTCAAATTTTCCACCATGTCAATGCCCCATTCAGCAGCACAAGAAGAAGAGCAAATATTTCGAAGCAGGCATCCTGCAGTGCCAGTGCCTGAAGACCTGACGCTGCCTGATTTCGTGCTCAAAGATGCTGAATTGTACGCGGAAAAGGTAGCATTTGTGGAAGCTGTGACTGGGAAAGCATATACATATGCTCAAGTGGCTAGGGACACCAGAAGATTTGCAAAGGCTTTGAGGTCTCTTGGGTTGAGAAAAGGACAAGTTGTGATTGTAGTCCTACCAAATGTTGCTGAGTATGGCATTGTTGCTCTGGGAATTATGGCTGCTGCCGGTGTCTTTTCTGGTGCTAATCCGACTGCGCATTCTTCAGAAATTAAGAAGCAAGTGGAAGCTGCTGATGCTAAGCTCATTGTTGCATCTGCCTCGGTTTATGAAAAGGTCACACTCTTATTCTCAAGCGAAATTATCCTCTTTTTTTTTTTTTTACTTTGAAAATAGGAGAAAATTTAGTTAATGCTAACCAAAATCACATATATTCAGGTGAAAGGCCTGGAGATACCAATAATTGTACTTGGTGAAGAACGCATTGAAAATGCCATAAACTGGAGTGAGCTTCTTGAAGCAGCAGACAGAGCAGGCAACAATTTTGCTAGTGATGATGATGTAATAAAGCAAACTGATCTTTGTGCACTTCCATTTTCATCAGGCACCACTGGAATATCAAAGGGTGTGATGTTAACACATAGAAATTTGGTAGCAAATCTATGTTCCACACTCTTCAGTGTAGGCCCTGAAATGATAGGCCAAGTCACCACACTTGGCCTGATTCCTTTCTTTCATATTTATGGTATCACTGGAATTTGTTGTGCCACTTTGAAGAATAAGGGCAAAGTTGTGATGATGAATAGGTTCGAACTTAGGACATTTTTGAATGCATTGATCACACATGAGGTCACATTTGCACCAATTGTGCCTCCAATTATTTTGGCCTTGGTTAAGAATCCTATTGTTGATGAATTTGATCTTAGTAAACTTCAACTAAGGGCAGTTATGACTGCTGCTGCTCCTCTTGCCCCTGAACTCCTATCTTCCTTTGAGAAAAAATTCCCTGGTGTCCAAGTCCAAGAGGTAATTAACCTCTATAACCCATTTAATTAAAAACACTCGCACTTGTTATAAAAAAAAAACACTCTTAAACGCACTTGATTTTGTCACCAGGCATATGGACTGACTGAGCATAGTTGCATAACACTCACCTATGGAGACCCTGAGCATCCCAATGGCGGTTCAAAGAAAAATTCAGTGGGATTCATTCTCCCAAATTTAGAAATAAAATTCATTGATCCTGAAACAAGTAGATCTCTCCCCAAGAACTCTCCTGGAGAGCTTTGTGTTAGAAGCCAATGTGTAATGCAAGGTATAAGTTATTATTTTCAACAAATCATATGATCACATAATTACTTATGAATTTTGATTATGTTGAATATTAAGCTCAATTAATGTCATGGGTCAATGTTAAAAATCCTTACAGGTTACTATAACAATGAAGAGGAAACTGCTAGGACCATTGACAATAATGGGTGGCTACACACTGGTGACATTGGATACATTGATGATGATGGAGATATTTTTATTGTTGATCGCATCAAAGAGTTAATCAAGTACAAAGGGTTTCAAGTAAAGGCCCAAAATTTATTTATTTATTTTATTTAATTCAATGAAAGAAAGGACCCTGGAAGGAATTTATTAAATGTAATAAATGAGGCTAACAAAAATTGATGGGTTTGGTTAACAGGTAGCACCCGCTGAGCTTGAAGCTATCCTCTTAACTCACCCTTCAGTTGAAGATGCGGCTGTTGTGCCGTAAGTATTATTAATTTTTTTAAGTTTAGAATAATGAAAATTTCGGATAGAGTACACGTGGTGAGATTTGTTTGGTTTGATTAAAATAATGGAAATTTGCAAAAGGTGTTTGATATTTGTACGTGATTTGTAGGCTGCCTGATGAGGAGGCAGGGGAAATCCCAGCTGCATGTGTTGTGATGAACCCAAAAGCCAAAGAAAGTGAAGATGATATAATGAACTATGTGGCCTCAAATGTTGCAAGTTATAAGAAAGTGAGAGCCTTGCAGTTTGTGGACACCATCCCAAAGTCACCTTCTGGGAAAATTATGAGAAGGATTCTCAAAGACAAGATGATTGAGAATATGGGATCCAAGGCCAACAGCTAAGAGCAGGAACTGTAATCTTACTCTATATGAATTTGTTCTAAATATTGAAATCATTTATAATGATTAATTTAATGCAAACTTTATATGATTCTCGTTTATTTCTTAATTGTTGGTTCAATAAAAGGTTAAGTTTTGATTAAAATTTATATTTTAACCCATAATATTTACAATTATTATATTATGGCCGACTAAAATTTGATTTTCCTACATTTACCTGGAACCGAAAATCACGGATCCGTCGTTCCTCGGGTCTCTTTGGTGATATATTTATAATCGAAAGTCCATTATATTTACAATCAATAATCTTCCAAAACCAACTTATCATTTATTGTGGCATATCTCAAAAATTTTTATATTTATTATTCTCACTATTATTGAGGGATTTGTCTACTTCATCCAAATTTATGTGAGAAATCATAGTAAAATCTCGATAAATAAATTGCATTGGATAATAAAAATCTATTAATTTAACGAATATTGATTTTTTTTTTTTTAATTATAACTAAGCGAATTAAATATTTCGATTTGCAAGACTAACTAGAATTTTCTCTTCCAACTTTAATTTCCTATTTGTATTAAATATTAGTTATTATGAGCAGACCTGGCCGCGGTTCTAATTCGGAACCGAAATCGAATGGGATGAAATCGTAACATTACGGTTCCAAAATCGGAACCGAATCGAAATCCATTTCGGTTCGATTACGGTTCCACATAAATTGGAATCGTAACCTTAAGGTAATGTAAGGTAAGGTCAGGTTCCGGTTCGGAACTGAAACCAAACCGTAATTTTTTTTTCCCGGAAAGATAAATGACCGAATCGTAACCGAACTAATTTTTACGATTCGGTCTGATTTTATTGTTCTAAAAAATTGAAACAATAAAATCGGATAGTTTGATCTGATTCTATAACCGAACCGAACCGTGACTAGGTTTATATGAGGAGCCCGCCTTGCACAAAAGTAAAATGCATTTAAGTGATAGCGACATTGAATAATTTCTCGTTAATCTACGAGATTGATACATGATAACTTATTTCCACAGATACACAAATTTATAAATGATATTTAAGTTGACATTAATTTCAATAAGAGCCAAGACAGACTTATCATAGGTAATTAGATGCAAATAAATTAGTTATTGATTTATATAATAAGTGAGTGCTATATGAAAATAAGTTTTTTTCATATATAAATTTACCTTATTATCTATTTAGCACGTTGGCTCAAAGTCATGACTGACAAAACTTAATATTTAATCGAGATTATAAATTTATCAAGTATTAATTTATGAAGATTTAATACATCTATGTTACTGATATAAAAGAAAAATAATAAGGACTCAAACTCGAATACACTCTCTTAACTTTTATGAGATAATAGATTACACTCGGGCCATAACGAAGTGGTCGAGTGTTTATAAGTTGTAACTATAGCTAGTCCATGTATAATTGTATAAACCATATTCAAATAACTCAAACGTAGGATTGGCGATCGGTGAGACTTGATCGGAATTTATCAATCTCAATCTTAATTCTAGTCTGATTATGTAATCGTGTTGAAAAATTATATCGAATTCCTTAAAATTTTCAATTGGGATAAAAAATTATCCCGAATTTTGATTAAGATTTTTAAAATAATGAATCGAGAAATATTACATATTCACAAAAAAAAAAAAATCATCTTAAATATCGATATGATTTTTTAATTTAGGCAAAACTTATCTTAAACTCATTTCAAATTTTATAATCTAAAAATCCCTTATTAACTTTATAAAATCTAAATCCAATTAACTCAGAAGACACAGCCAGCGAAGGCATTGCAAATCCTGATAAGTCAGTACTCAGTATACAGCCCTCACGTGGGACTCCTGCGTTAATCATAAGCAGATCTCGAAGTTTCAATTAATAATTTCAAGTTGATTTAAATTAACTTAGTACCAACTTCAGTCCATACAATATTTTTATTTTAATATAAACAAGTTGGTTGCCAAATTAAAAAAAATTAAAAAAAATTATCCATTATTTTACTTTATATTATCAGTTCAAAGTGAAATGACCCACATTTCATTGTCCACACACCACTCAACAAATCGTCTAAACTTGATACTCTAAATTATAGCCAATGTTCATGTTATTTTCATCATTCATGTTGTGTTATTATTATTATTTATTATCCCAACAATTGTACCTTCCTTTATTTTTTTTAGTTGTTGGGCGAATATGTTGCAATTCATACATAATTCAAGCAAATTAATAAACAATAAACATACAATCAATGGAAACATAGAAAAACCTGAAAATGTGTTTGTAGAAGATGGTGATTCTTAAACTAAGTCGAGATGTTCTCTGTCCTTAAGAATTTATTAGCCCCGCCTCGGTGCACTACGGATCTTGTGGCTAATGTTCTCTCATGATTCTTGGTAACTTCTTGATTTATGGACACTCATTGAATTAAGAACACGAACTACGACAAAATGGTGGAACTCTCTCAATATAGAAGAACCTTAGACTTTCTAAGAGAATGTATAGAAAAAAAAACCGAGAGTCTAAAACGAGAATCATATGCCTTTATTTATAGACATGGAGGGTTGCCTTTTAACGGTACCCTTATGTCAAAGTGTACACCCCTTTAGGAGTCATGACCCTCCAAGGAAGCATTTCAACCCTAGGGTCATGTCGTTCCTTATAAAGAATCATGTCTATTCATTCATATTATATATATATATATATATACATTTTCATATTTAGGAAATTTTCTATAATTCCCCCACAATTTTCTAAATATCAATACAGACACTTGAGAGAGTTTCCGTGTGAAATAAAGTTGCATCGAAATAGGTAGCTTTCGCCTTGAACCTTTCATAGTGAATGCCAATCAGATTTACTTGGCAAACCAGTGATCCATAGTCTTGAACTGTTCCGCCATTGATGTAAACCAAAACAATTGCCAACACACAACTTTACTTCGACCATTTCCCGTTTTACCGTTATGTTTAGTTCGGCCATAAACATCAGTCCTGGATTCATCAAGTACTTTAGAGAATTCAACCTTTAAAAATTCTCATGGAAGCAGCCTCACTTCTTACTTGAAATAAGTGATATACTATAAAGATGTAATATGTCTTTACCCATTTTAAGACTCTTCTCCTAATATAGTGATCATTACAAGTTTTAACTTATCCTAACATTGATAGACAACACTGTGGTAAAATTATTGTCATTAAACAGTAATATAAACATGCAAATCAAACAGATCAAACTACCAAAGTAGATCTAGATGCAAAACCCTAAAACCAGAAAACTTGAAGACAAACCAGAAAATGGAGATTACAGAATTGTCCAAGTCGAGATGATCTCTGTCCTTAAGAACTTATTGGCCCGTCACAGGTGCTTTACGGTTTCGTATTGCCAACGTTCTCCCATGATTACTTGGATGCTACTTGTACAAGGTGCACTCCTCAACAAGTTTATGAACTAGGAAGATGGTGGATCTTTCTCAAAACCAAAAAACAAAATGTCTGGAGAATTTGGGTATTTATATGTCTTGTCTTTTTTGTTTTAAAAAACTATTTTAGATTTGGAGTAAGGACCCCTTATAAAGGAGTGGAGGGGTGCCATAGGGCACCCCTTGGGGTGGGGTTGCAACCCTCCATGGATTGTAACCACTCAAGCACCCCTTAGCCATCCAAAAAACATATATACCCTTATGAAATAATTGAAGAATTTTCAACAATCCCCCACAAATCTTCAAATATTCATTCAGACATGTGAGAGAGATCCGGTGAGCTAAAGCTGCATCGAAATAGGTAGCTTTCGCCTTGAACCTTCTCTAGTGAATGACAATCAGATTTACTTGGCAAACCAGTGACCCTTAGTCTTGAACTGTTCTGCCGTTGGTGTAAACCAAGACAATTGCCAACACACAGCTTTAATTCGACCATTTTCCCGTTCTACGGTTGTGTTCATTTTGGCCCTGAACAACGGTCCTGGATTCATCAAGCACTTTAGGGAAACCCGCCTTTAGGTTCCCATGGAAGCGGCCTCACTTCTTACTTGAAATAGGTGATCTACTATGAAGAGGTAATCTGTCTTTACCCCCATTAGTCTCATCCTAATATAGTGATCATTAAAAGCCTTAGCTTATCCTAACCAATGACAGACAGCACTCAGCGTCATTATCGGAATGGGAAAGAGTACGAAACTCTTCAGTGCTCGTTGGAATTGCACAAAGTTTTTGTTGTCCCTTTTGAATCTAGATCTTGGGATCTCCAGTCAACTAGGTTGGGTTTCCACAGTGACAATTCTTAGATTATAGGCTTCAAGCCCATTCTCCTTGATGACTTCTCAACTTGCTCTCGAGGTAAACCTTTAGTTAGTGGATCCGCTAGGTTTTCCTTCGACCTGACATAATCGATCGTTATTATGCCACTTGAGAGCAGTTGACGTATGTTATTATGTCTCAGACGTATGTGTCGAGACTTACCATTATACATTGTATTTTGGGCTCTCCCAATAGCCGATTGGCTGTCACAATGTATGCTTATTGCTGGCACCGGTTTGGGCCAACTAGGAATATCCTCCAGGAAGTTTCTAAGCCATTCTGCTTCTTCCGCTGTTTTGTCTAACGCTATGAATTCTGATTCCATAGTAGACCGGGCAATACACGTTTGCCTCGAGGATTTCCATGACACGGCTGCATTACCAAGTGTGAAAACGAATCCACTCGTGGATTTGGAATCCACCATATCAGATATCCAGTTAGCATCGCTGTAACCCTAGTACAGCAGGATATCTCTCGTAATATAGCCCATATTTTGAAGTTTTCTCTCAGATACCTCAAAACTCTTACTATGGCTTTCCAGTGGTTGTGTCCTGGATTGCTCGTATATCTGCTAAGCCGATTCACAGCTTGAGCGATATCAGGTCATGTGCAATTCGTGAGATACATCAGACTTCCGATGATTCTCGAATACTCTAGTTGCGATATGCTTGAACCAGTATTCTTTGATAAATGAAGAGTTAGGTCTACAGGGGTTCTAGCCACATTTAGATCCCCTTTGATATATTTATCGAGTATCTTCTCAATATAATGAGTTTGTGATAATATATATCCGTCTGATGTTCTAGAAATCTTTATTCCTAGGATCACATCAACTATCCCCATATCTTTCATATCAAATCTGCTGGATAACACGTTTTTGGTAAACTGAATCATTTCATGATTACTACCAATTATCAGCATATCGTCTACATAGAGACACACAATGACATATCCTTTTTTGAGTTGTTTTGGTGTACACACACTTATCACACTCATTGGTTTTGAACCCATTTGACAACATTTCTTTGTCAAATTTCTCATGCCATTGTTTCGGTGCTTGTTTTAATCCGTACAAGGATTTTACAAGTTTGCACACCTTCTGTTCTTGTCCAGGAACACTAAACCCTTCTGGTTGTTCCATGTAAATCTCTTCATCCAAATCACCATTCAAGAATGCCGTCTTTACATCCATTTGATGTATTTCAAGACCAAATATAGCTGCTATGGCTATGAGCATTCTTATCGATGTGATGCGAGTCACTGGTGAATAGGTGTCAAAGTAATCAAGGCCTTCCTTTTGTCTAAACCTTTTATGACAAGTCTTGCCTTATACTTATCTATTGATCCATCCGTTTTCATCTTCCTTTGAATATCCATTTGTAGCCCAGCGGCTTATAACCTGCCGGAAGATCAACCAACTCCCAAGTATGGTTCTGAAGGATTGAATCAATCTCACTGTTAATAGCCTCTTTCCAAAGAGGTGCCTCCGGAGAAGCCATAGCTTCTTTATAGCTTTGAGGCTCATTTTCTAACAAGTATGTCAGAAATCGGGACCAAACGACTTAGACGTTCTAGCTCTTTGCTACGTCTAGGCTCGATTGTCTCAGCATTTACACGTTGATCTGATTTCAGGTCAACCTGATCATTATCCTTGACAGTGTCAGTTGTCCTTTTGAGAGACCCCATTATTTGTCTTTCCTTATAAGGAAACGTCTCTTCAAAAAATTTCGCATTCCTTGACTCAATTATCATATTTGGATTGATGTCAGGAATCTCCGACTTGTGTACCAAGAATCGATACGCACTACTGTTGTGAGCATATCCAATGAATACACAGTCAACAGTTTTGGGTCCTATTCTAACCTTCTTAGGTTTAGGAACCATTACTTTGGCAAGACACCCCCACACATTGAGGTATTTGTAGGAAGGTACGAAACTGTAGGCACTGCATTTTTACACATAAGTCCCTATGATGAGTCTCATTTTGGAGACACTACCTTTTAAGTCACGGAGGTCACGGGAAACGGACATCGGAAGGGGAAATTCAGAATAAACAAGGTTCACTATTTTCGTTAGTGCTGCGTTCGTTCGTGTTTACGTTCGAACGTCAAACGGATTGCGGGCGTTCGTGCCGCGTTCGAGTAAGCGTTCGAACGGTGTCGGTAATTCTGGTTTTGCTGCTAGCCTCACATCCAGCCCAATTAGCCCCCCAAAGCCCATAAAACACATCCCAATTTAAATAAATAAATATTAATTAAAACATTAACTAAATAAGATAATAATTAAATTAATTAAATAATTAAATAAAACATATACCAAACATAAAATAAACAATTACCAACTTGAACTAAAATCATGCCTAAATTAAACAAATCACATACTAAATCAAAAATATAATCATACTAAATTAAAATCAATCAACCAATTATATTCCCAATCTAATAAGATTATTCCCAAACTTAAAATATTGTATTCCTAATCCAAGCCAATCAATATTCAACCTTCCCTATCTAGCCAAGATTTGTCCCCCCCTCAATCTTTGACTTCCCTTAACCAACCAAATCAAATCCCTCTTTAATTAGCCAAATCTCTTTCCTTGTCAAGCCCAACCCTTTGCCTATAAAAAGAACCCTTCACCAACCTTCTCAACCCTAGTCCCTAGCTCATACACAACACACATAAAAATTACAGGAAGAACACACCCAAGAAAAAAAGGAAGCAAAAGATAAAGAGGAAACGGCAGCGAAACCACAAGGAAACAGTAGCAAAACGGACTCAAAACAGTAAAGACAACGAACGAGAACAGTGAACCAGTGAACCGGGAGAGTTGCGGAGCATCCACCCTTCCGACAATCGTGTACCGTACATCCGAGAGGTGATTTAAAAGGTTAGACCTGAGGGTACATTTTCATTAGCTTATATTCGTTATTATTATTATTATTATTGAATTCTATTCGCATGAGAGTCGTTTATGGATGCATGTTGTGGCTTGAATGAAATGGAAGAGTGTCGTCTCTTGTGGTATATAGGATGGAAACCCAGACGTAAATTCCGTAGCCGAATCCGAATGGACGGTAGTGCGATCTGTACATGGGACACAACTCCACGTACCACCTGAGTAAACGGCACCTTCTCTTGTGTGGAGTTGCTTTGGTTTATTTATTTCTTGTCATTTAAATCATGTATGTTGCATATTCCCGTATGATATGATCGAGTGCATGGGCTTAGCAAGTGCGATGAAAGGTTCCCTAATTGGAGGGGTTAAAATCCTTCACCACGACGCTTTGCCGCACCGATTGATGTGTGTTCGGTTGAATGCGAGATACGTTCAATCGAGCATACCTAGTTTGATATGATTGTCTTTATTTTCGTATGCATGATTCACCGCGCATGGGTTTAGTAAGTGCGATGTGAGATCCCCTATGGGGAGGGGCTAAAGCCCTTTACCACGATGCTTTGCCGCGCCGGTTGATGTGTGTTCGGTTGGATGCAAGACACGTTCAATCGGACATACTTAGAATAATATGATTGTCTTTATGTTTGTATGCATGATGTGATGTGACGCGCATGGGCTTAGTATGTTGGTCTAAAGGTCCTCTCTTTGAGAGATCAAGAGCCCCAAAGGCCACATTTACGGCAGTACTTCGCCGCGCCCCTTTATTTTGTTGTTTATGTATTGTGTCCCATTTCATGCATCAGGTTTGTTCCCGTTCGAACGCGTTTACGAACGCAACTTGAACGCGCATGCATTTTTGCCTTATCATGCATCAGGTCTCATTTCCGTTCGAACGCGTTCACGAACGCCATACGAATGCGAGCATTCTGTTTCATTTCCGTTCGAACGCGTTTACGAACGCTACTCGAACGTGAGCATTCTGTTTCATTTCCGTTCGAACGCGTTTACGAACGCTACTCGAACGTGAGCATTCTGTTTCATTTCCGTTCAAACGCGTTTACGAACGCTACAAACACGAACGCGCACACACACTGAACTGAGTCTGTCTTATCATATTCATGCATAATTGCCTCTTGGCTGATCTTTCTTGTGTTATATAGCCAGCCGTATCATTTGTATTCTTGCATTTATCCATTCTATGTGTTTTTGGGATTGTATTCAAGCATGATTAGGCTGTTAGCATGTTATTTGGTTAATAGGTTCATGAGATAGTACTCAAGCATGATTATGTTGTTCTTAGTTTTCCATATTATAGGATTGAAATATGTTCATGAGATTGTCATGTGATGTTGCATGTTGTGATGAACTTGTTGATGTATGCATATATGAACTTAGAAGCATGATATTTTTGGAAATAAATGTTATTTAAGCCTGGTTAAATTATTACATAAATCCTTTTATTACAAGTGACATAAGTAAGGGACCATTCCGAACCCAACGGTTTGAGGTCTTCCCTTGCGAGGGGTGAGTGCGCCTTAAATCTCATTTTCCCGGTTCACACCGGGTGGCGACTCCATGACTCTCCGGTTTAGTCCCCCGTGGCTACTCCGTACTCCCAACTAGGCCGCGAGCCTAGGACAGAAAAGCGTCGCCCAGGTTCTGTTGTCCACAGTCTGGCGACTCCACTGGGGATAGAGAATTGGCCCCGAAATATTGTCTTGTGATGTTTGGATTTATGTTTTAATTGACCGTGTCTATAGTGGATAAAAGTGAGGGTTTAATCAAAGGCATTTTAAGGCTAGGTAATGGTTTGGTGTCTTCCTTCATTCACTACCTTTCTAGAAGGAAAAGCTGTGAAGGCACCTAGATAGCCATCTATTTGTAACCTATTGTGATGGACTAATTTGGAGGACTCGTTGTTTATTCTTGACAACAAGCGATAAGAGCCTAAGAGGCTTGGGTATTTAAGTGAGCCTCGCTCCACCTTCCCTCTGGGGGATCTACAACGGGAAATCCATTTGACAGTCCGTCACACACCATAGCTCATCGGCACGTACCTTAGTGTATAAAAAGGGGTGCGCTCACTTGGTTGCTCGAACCCTTGAGTGAGGAGACCTAGTTGTGGGCCATCCTTCGCCGGTGAGAGCCTTTGTCTATACTCTTACTAACCCACCCATAGACCGGGTTGGCTAAAGTAACAATTATTTCCTTGAATATGTGCTTGTGGACCATCCTCATTTGATGCAGTTGGACTATTGTCAGAAATGCGGGCTTGCTGGGCCATTTAAACTGGGGCAAGTTCGTACCTTATGACTATTAGGCCCAAAGCTTCTGAAATGTTGATGGGCCATATTGTAGAAATTATTACGTTTGCATTATCTTCCTTCTATGCTTGTGTTTGGGAACATCGTCGTTTGGATCCGTTTGGACCATTTGCCATGAGATATGGGCTTGTTGGGCCATTTAAACTGGGACAAGAACGTATCTCATGACTATTGGGCCAAAGGCTTCTAAATGTTGATGGGCCAATTTGTACTTGTGTTCGGAACATTACCATTTGGCTTTAGTTGGGCTCCTTGTCATAAGATGTGAACTCGTTGGGCCATTTAAACTGGGATGGGTTCACTCATGTGACAATTAGCCTAAAAATTTCTAAAATGGTAACGGGCCGATTTGTGCGAAAATTTTAATTGATTTAGTATATTATATATGTTACATGCATCTCACGCACCCTATGCATACATACATCATGCTAACCCTTGTGTTCTAAAAGCCATCATAGACTCCCGTTGGGTTAGGGAAAAGGGAAGACTCACCAAAATACCGAGAACAGACATGAGTGAATCAGATACTGAGGTATCCCGGATAGATCAGTTGGAAAATGGTTTCGCCAAGATTACTGAACAGTTGCAAGCCTTGACTACTGCCATGACAAATATGGCTGTACCCCGTGCCGGGGGAAATTCTGAGAATGTAAGGCGCGAGGAGCCTCCGAATGGGTTGGGGGATGACATCCCCGCTTTTGATGATGATATGGCTGATTATGCCACTGGGAGAACAGTTGGGTCTCATGCAGAATTGCAGAAACTCCGTGACCAGGTAGAGTCTGTTACCCGTAAGATGAAGGGTAAGGATGAAGACTTACTAGACTATGAGGCGATGACCTTTGAGGAACAGTTGCCTGCTCAGTTCAGAATGCCCGACATGGCCAAGTTTAATGGGAATGGAGACCCGAGAGTCCATCTGCAGCAATATGTCTCGGTCATGAGTTCAGTGGGCCATATCACAACGCCAAGTCCAAAAGATGTTTGGGATGTCACTCGGGGGGCTCCTGTGGTTTGGTATCATAGCCTTGAGAAGAATGTTAAGGAAGATTGGAGGGAACTAGCTGATGCTTTTCTGAAGCAATATGTTACAGACTTAGAGATTGATTGTCACTTCGTGATTTGGAGAACACTAAGCAGAAGCCAGAAGAAAGCTTCAAGGAGTATGTAGACCGCTGGAGAAGCCAGCTTCTGAAGATGCAGACTCGGCCCTCTGAGAAAGACCAGATTAAAATGATCATCAAGGGCACCAAGCCCTCAATCTATGGGAAGTTGATGAGGATGACTTCAATGATTACGGATTTCCGACAACTAAGGGAAACTGTCATGGACATTGAAGAAGAGGAGGCCGAGAACCGGAAGTTTTATGGCCAGAATAAGAGGAATTTTGGGGGGCATTCTGAGACAAGGCCCACTACTGCCGCCGAGGTTACCGCCATCAGAAATAGGCGATTTTCCAACCTTGGCAGGCCTCTATCGAAGGTGTTTGAAAAGTTGAAAATGCAAGGACTCCTGAAACCCTTGGAACCTAAACCACTTCCAAGCCCTGTACCCCACTACCTTGACTTAAACTTATTCTGTTACTTCCACCACCAACAAAAGGGTCACGAAACTGACAATTGCCCCCGCCTTAGGCATGAGATCCAAGACCTCATTGACACCCACAAAATACCTGACCCAGAAAGAGAACAACCCAATCCCCTACCTAACTACATGATCCACTCTGGCCTACCCGAAACCCTTGTCCTCCAGTCTCTCAACCACACAGCTTCATTCATTGGGATAAGGGATGACAATGATGAAGAACCATAGGCTGAGGAAGAAGGCACTGCTGTTTCTCCAAGTTTATCTTGCATTTTTAATAAAGACATTGATTTTGTTTGCTTGTTCGGACTTTTTCTCAACAATAATAAAGAAGTTCATTTCGCTTATTTGCCTGAATCTCCACTTCTCAACTTGCAACATGAGTGCATGTGACAAAAGCATTCAATCTTGGTATTAAGATGCTCAGAACACGGGGGATCCTCAGAAAAAGCAAGCAAAAAGGATAAGTTAGCCGTTCAGAAACTGGGAAATGAGGACAGTGAGATTGTCAAACTTGGAAAGGAATGAGTACATCGAGCCAGTCAACGAAGATAGAATGAAGTAGTTCTTTGCATAAGGAAGAGAAGACTAAACAGTCATCAAGAGAATTGATAGAAAACCTAACCCAACGGAATAGGAACTTCATCCATGCATGCATACACGTAACGTATTTTGGCATTCTTTTTGGTGTTTGTTTTGTTTTGTAAATCACAGGTTTCAACGACGAAAAAGAGAAAGCGTCAAATGTAAGTCAAGCAAAAGCAGCGACAGTACAATATCAGTCTGGGGGCGAGGCCCACATCAGTATCAGCATGGGTTGAGGCCCACATCAGTATCAGTATGGGTCATGGCCCACATCAGTATCAGCTTGGGGATGCGTCCCGGGGTTGAAGCCCACATCAGTATCAGCATGGGTCAGGGCCCACATCAGTATCAGCTCGGGAATGAATCCTAGGGCCGAGGCCCACGTCGTCAGAATTATGGAATGAATCCAGGAATGAATCCTAGGGCCGAGGACCACGTCTTCAGAATTATGGAATGAATCCAGGAATGAATCATAGGGCCGAGGCCCACATCATCAGAGTTTGGAACGAATCCGGGAATGAATCTCAGTTTTGGAATGAATCCGGGAATGAATCTCAGAATTTGGAAGGAATCCAGAGAATGAATCTCAGAATTTGGAAGGAATCCAGAGAATGAATCTCAGAATTTGGAAGGAATCCAGAGAATGAATCTCAGAATACGGAAGGAATTCGTAAGAATAAATCTCAGTTTTGGAATGAATCCGAAAACGAATCTCAGTTTGGGAATGAATCCGAGAATGAATCTCAGTTTTGGAATAAATCCGAGAACGAATCTCAGTTTTGGAATGAATCCGAGAACAAATCTCAGTTTTGGAATGAATCCGAGAACAAATCTCAGTTTTGGAATGAATCCGAGAACGAATCTCAGTTTTGGAATGAATCCAAGAACAAATCTCAGTTCTGGAACGAATCCAAGAATAAATCTCAGTTTTGGAATAAATCCTAGGGCCAAGGCCCAAATCACTTGCAGTTATGGGGATACGTCCCAGGATCGAGGTCCACTACATCACCAACTCAACTCAACACATGGTAAGTCAAGCGGCAGCTGGCGAGCCAGGTAAGTGAAAATGCATTGCATAAACTTTGATAGGATTGTCACTGTTGCACATTACACAAGTCCCATCAAAGTGGGGGCGACTGTAGGCACTGCATTTTTACACATAAGTCCCTATGATGAGTCTCATTTTGGAGACACTACCTTTTAAGTCACGGAGGTCACGGGAAACGGACATCGGAAGGGGAAATTCAGAATAAATAAGGTTCACTGTTTTCGTTAGTGCTGCGTTCGTGTTTTACGTTCGAACGTCAAACGGATTGCGGGTGTTCGTGCCGCGTTCGAGTAAGCGTTCGAACGGTGTCGGTAATTCTGGTTTTGCTGCTAGCCTCACATCCAGCCCAATTAGCCCCCCCAAAGCCCATAAAACACATCCCAATTTAAATAAATAAATATTAATTAAAACATTAACTAAATAAGATAATAATTAAATTAATTAAATAATTAAATAAAAAATATACCAAACATAAAATAAGCAATTACCAACTTGAACTAAAATCATGCCTAAATTAAACAAATCACATACTAAATCAAAATATAATCATACTAAATTAAAATCAATCAACCAATTATATTCCCAATCTAATAAGATTATTCCCAAACTTAAAATATTGTATTCCTAATCCAAGCCAATCAAATATTCAACCTTCCCTATCTAGCCAAGATTTGTCCCCCCTCAATCTTTGACTTCCCTTAACCAAACCAAATCAAATCCCTCTTTAATTAGCCAAATCTCTTTCCTTGTCAAGCCCAACCCTTTGCCTATAAAAAGAAGCCTTCACCAACCTTCTCAACCCTAGTCCCTAGCTCATACACAACACACATAAAATTACAGGAAGAACACACCCAAGAAAAAAAGAAGCAAAAGATAAAGAGGAGACGGCAGCGAAACCACAAGGAAACAGTAGCAAAACGGACTCAAAACAGTAAAGACAACGAACGAGAACAGTGAACCAGTGAACCGGGAGAGTTGCGGAGCATCCACCCTTCCGACGATCGTGTACCGTACATCCGAGAGGTGATTTAAAAGGTTAGACCTGAGGGTACATTTTCATTAGCTTATATTCGTTATTATTATTATTATTATTGAATTCTATTCGCATGAGAGTCGTTTATGGATGCATGTTGTGGCTTGAATGAAATGGAAGGTTCCCTAATTGGAGGGGTTAAAATCCTTCACCACGACGCTTTGCCGCACCGATTGATGTGTGTTCGGTTGAATGCGAGATACGTTCAATCGAGCATACCTAGTTTGATATGATTGTCTTTATTTTCGTATGCATGATTCAACCGAGCGCATGGGTTTAGTAAGTGCGATGTGAGATCCCCTATGGGGAGGGGCTAAAGCCCTTTACCACGATGCTTTGCCGCGCCGGTTGATGTGTGTTCGGTTGGATGCAAGACACGTTCAATCGGACATACTTAGAATAATATGATTGTCTTTATGTTTGTATGCATGATGTGATGTGACGCGCATGAGCTTAGTATGTTGGTCTAAAGGTCCTCTCTTTGAGAGATCAAGAGCCCCAAAAGGCCACATTTACGGCAGTACTTCGCCGCGCCCCTTTATTTTGTTGTTTATGTATTGTGTCCCATTTCATGCATCAGGTATGTTCCCATTCGAACGCGTTTACGAACGCAACTTGAACGCGCATGCATTTTTGCCTTATCATGCATCAGGTCTCATTTCCGTTCGAACGCGTTCACGAACGCCATACGAACACGAGCATTCTGTTTCATTTCCGTTCGAACGCGTTTACGAACGCTACTCGAACGTGAGCATTCTGTTTCATTTCCGTTCGAACGCGTTTACGAACGCTACTCGAATGTGAGCATTCTGTTTCATTTCCGTTCGAACGCGTTTACGAACGCTACACGAACGCGCGCACACTGAACTGAGTCTGTCTTATCATATTCATGCATAATTGCCTCTTGGCTGATCTTTCTTGTGTTATATAGCCAGCCGTATCATTTGTATTCTTGCATTTATCCATTCTATGTGTTTTTGGGATTGTATTCAAGCATGATTAGGCTGTTAGCATGTTATTTGGTTAATAGGTTCATGAGATAGTACTCAAGCATGATTATGTTGTTCTTAGTTTTCCATATCATAGGATTGAAATATGTTCATGAGATTGTCATGTGATGTTGCATGTTGTGATGAACTTGTTGATGTATGCATATGAACTTAGAAGCATGATATTTTTGGAAATAAATGTTATTTAAGCCTGGTTAAATTATTACATAAATCCTTTTATTACAAGTGACATAAGTAAGGGACCATTTCGAACCCAACGGTTTGAGGTCTTCCCTTGCGAGGGGTGAGTGTGGCCTTAAATCTCATTTTCCCGGTTCACACCGGGTGGCGACTCCATGACTCTCCGATTTAGTCCCCCGTGGCTACTCCGTACTCCCAACTAGGCCGCGAGCCTAGGACAGAAAAGCGTCGCCCAGGTTCTGTTGTCCACAGAAACCTTTCCACAATTCATATGGTGTCTTGTCTAGTCTTCTGTGAGGAAGCTTGTTCAGAACGTAGTTCGCGGAAAGCAAGGCTTCCCCCTACAAGTTCTGGGGTAGACCCGAACTGTCAACATGTCATTCATCATTTCCTTCAACGTTCGGTTTTTGCGCTCCGCAATTCCGTTCTGTTGAGGAGAATAGGGAGCAGTGGTTTCATGAATAATTCCGTGCACAGAACAATATTCACCGAATGGTGAAACATATTCACCACCTCTATCACTCCTGATTCTTTTGATTTTCTTGCCAAGTTGATTTTCAACTTCGCTCTTATAGTGTACAAAGCTCTCAATAGCTTCTGCTTTGCTCTCAGCAAGTACACATGCAAATCTTGTGCTATCATCGATAAAAGTGACAAAGTACTTTTTACCAACCTGCCTTGTTTGCACAATATTCATGTCACATACATCGGTATATACAAGTTCTAGTGGTTCAGAACTGCGTTCTATAGAATGAAATGATGTTCTATGCATTTTTGCTTCACACATGCTTCACACTTATGTTGGCTATCAATTACAATTTTAGGTATAAGGTCCATGTTAATTAATTTACGCATGGTATCATAATTAACATGTCCTAACCTCCCATGCCATACATTTTGTGACTGTAGGCATTGCATTTTCGCATGTGAAACCCGATGAGGAGTCTTATTTGGAGACAACTACCTTTTGAGTCACGGATGCCGCGGGAAACGGATATCGGAAGGGGAAATTCAGAATAAGCAAGCTCACTGTCTTCGTTGGTGCTGCGTTCGTTACTTCGTTCGAACGGGAAACAGATTGCGGGCGTTCGTGTAGCGTTCGATTGAGCGTTCGAACGGTGTCGGTAATTCTGGTTTTGCTGCTAGCCTCACACCTAGCCCATTTAGCTCCCCAAAGCCCATAAAACACATCCCAAATTAAATAATTAAATATTAAATTAAATATTAAACATTAAATAAAACATTTAAATCATTTACCAATTAAAATAAACAATTACCAACTTAAACTAAAATCATGCCTAAATTAAACAAATCACATACTAAATCAAAATACAATCATACCAAATTAAAATCAATCATAACCAATTAAAGCCAATCATATATTTGACTTCCTAATCTAATAAGATACTTACCAATATAAAATATTTGTATTCCTAAACCAACACAAACTAAATATTACAACTTCCTAAGTAAAATATTTTGTCCCCCCCTCAATCCTTTGATTTCCTTGTTTAAAACTAAATCATATCCTAATTTAATGCACAAATCCCTTCCCTTGTAAACCCTAGCCATTCTCTATATAAACAACCCCTAACCAAGGCCATTCCTCTCCTTCACACACACAATTCACACCACAAGCTCTCTCGAAATTTCTCTAGACTATCTCTACACACCCAAAACACATCCAAGAGAAAACACTTCATACACACACAAAAAGAAAACAAAGAAACCACCACAAGACCACCCTCCATAGCCGAACCCAAACTCACCCATAGCCGAATTCTAAAACACGCCAACAACCTCCTAGATTACCTTAAAACAGTAGCCCAAAATCCTAAAAAAACAGTAACTTAGAAAACTACATAGATAATCTTAAAAATAATCACTTTTAATTGAACTAAGAACCCACACAACTTGGAATAGTTCTTTGAAAACATTGAAACAGGTAGCCCGTGTAGTGAGCAGCAAAACAGGAGCCGAATAGGAGCAGAACGGAGTTCGAACAATAAGCAAAGCAGCGAAGCAGTGAGCTAGGACGTTGAACCAGCGGACCAGAAAAGTTGCGGAGCCTTACCCCCCTTTCGATCTTCGTGGAACGTGAGTCCGAGAGACGGCTTAAAAGGTTAGACCTGAGGGTATCTTTCACACTTGTTTTCCTTTTCCGCATTATTTATTAAGTATTTCTTGTATGATTGTAATGTTGAAATGTGTGTTGTGATTTTTGAGTATATAAATATGCATGAATTATGAGATGTAATATGTTGTGGGCATTAGATGAATGGAGATGTGCCAACTCTCGCGGTATATCGGATGGAAACCCGGACATAAATTTCATAGCCGATTCCGAATAGACGGTAATATGATCTGTACTCGGGCCACAACTCCACGTACCGCTTGAGTAAACGGCACCATCTCTCTTTCGTCGTGTTGCTTTTTGTTTATTTAGTTTTCTCTTGAATTCAATATATTGTTTATTTTTGTATGATTCAACCAAGCGCATGGGCTTAGTGAGTTAGTCCAAAGGTCCTCCATTTGTGAGACAAAGAGCCGAAAAGGCCACATTCGTGACACTACTTCGCCGCGCCGGTTGATGTATGTTCGGTTGGACGCAAGATACGTTCAATCGAGCATACTTAGTTTGATATATTATTTTATTTTCGTATGTATAAGTCAATCGAGAGCATTGGCTTAGTAAGTGTGATGTGAGATCCCCTATGGGGAGGGGCTAAAAGCCCCCTTTTCCACGATGCTTTGCCGCGCCGGTTGACGTATGTTCAGATTGGATGTGAGATGTGTTCAATCGGGCATACTTGGTTGATATGATTGGTTCTAGTCTTGTACGTGTGACGTGATGCGCATGGGCTTAGCATGTTGGTCTAAAGGTCCTCTCTTTGAGAGATCAAGAGCCCCAAAAGGTCACCTTTACGGCAGTGCTTCGCCGCGCCCCTTTATTTTCTGTTTATTGCATCATATTTCATGCATCAGGCCCGTGTCCGTTCGAACGCGTTCACGAACGCAACTCGAACGCGTATAAATTTTGCCTTATCATGCATCAGGTCTCATTTCCGTTCGAACGCGTTTACGAACGCTACTCGAACATGAGCATTCTGTTTCATTTCCGTTCGAACGCGTTTACGAACGCTACTCGAACGTGAGCATTCTGTTTCATTTCCGTTCGAACGCGTTTACGAACGCTACTCGAACGTGAGCATTCTATTTCATTTCCGTTCGAACGCGTTTACGAACGCTACTCGAACGTGAGCATTCTGTTTCATTTCCGTTCGAACGCGTTTACGAACGCTACTCGAACGTGAGCATTCTGTTTCATTTCCGTTCGAACGCGTTTACGAACGCTACACGAACGCGAATACACTGAACTGAGTCTTTTTCATTAGATTTCATGCATAGTTTTCCTAGTAGCTATCTCCACATGTATAAATGCAAATATGTTGATGTATTACAATTCATATGCTTGTGTCATGATAACATTTGAGTATTATTTCTTGCGGTATATCGGATGGAAACCCAGACGTAAATTCCGTAGCCGATTCCGAATGGACGGTAGTGCGGTCTGTACTTGGGCCACAATTCCTCGTACCACTTGAAAAGTGCCCATATGTGTGCTTGTATGGTTAATATGTGTGCTTGTGTTTTTTTCCTGAATGTGATATGCAAGTAAAGTTGTATGTTAGTTGCTATCTTGATATATGTTAAGCATGTAAATTTAAATGTAAGATATATGTGAAATGCGTACATGAGTTTTTTTTTATTTTACACATGAGAATTTAGAGGCATGATACTATTGGAAATAAGTGTTACTTAAGCTTAGTTAAATTATTATATGAATCCTTTCATTACAAGTGACATAAGTAAGGGACCATTCCGAACCCAACGGTTTGAGGTCTTCCCTTGCGAGGGGTGAGTGCGGCCTTAAATCTTTGTCCCGGTTCACACCAGGTGGCGACTCCATGTTATGTAATCCTTCCCAACTAGGCCGCGAGCCCAGGAACGGCGTCGCCCAGGTCCCGTGTCCTACAGTCTGGCGACTCCACTGGGGATGTAAAGTTGGCCCCGAATATTGCCTTGTAATGAGTGGATTTATGTTTTAATTGGCCATGTCTATAGTGGATAAGTGAGGGTTTAATCAAGGGCACTTTGAGGCTAGGTAATGGTTTGGTGTCTTCCTTCATTCACTACCTTTCTAGAAGGAAAAGCTGTGAGGGCACCTATATGGCCATCTACTTGTAGCCTTTGTGATGGACTAATTTGGAGGACTCGTTGTTTATTCCTGACAACAAGCGATAAGAGCCTAAGAGGCTTGGGTATTTAAGTGAGCCTCGCTCCACCTTCCCTCTGGGGGATCTACAACGGGAAATCCATTTGACAGTCCATCACACACCATAGCTCATTGGCACGTACCTTAGTGTATAAAAAGGGATACGCTCACTTGGTCGCTCGAACCCTTGAGTGGGGAGACCTAGTTGTGGGCTATCCTTCGCCAGTGAGAGCCTTTGTCCATACTCTTGCAAATCCACCCATAGACTGGTTTGTATGGTTAAAGTAGCAATTATTTCCTTGAGTATGTGCTTGTGGACCATCCTCATTTGGATGCAGTTGGACTATTGTCAGAAATGTGGGCTTGCTGGGCCATTTAAACTGGGGCAAGTTCGTACTGTATGACTATTAGGCCCAAGGCTTCTGAAATGTTGATGGGCCATTATGAAAAAAAAAATTATTATGTTATGTTTGCATTATCTCCCTTCTATGCTTATGTTTGGGAACATCACCGTTTGGATCCATTTGGACCATTTGTCATGGGATATGGGCTTGTTGGGCCATTTAAACTGGGACAAGAACGTATTTCATGACTATTGGGCCAAAAGCTTCTGAGTGATTGATGGG
>SKCR01007857.1:0-24379 GCA_019454045.1 Zanthoxylum bungeanum | reverse complement strand
GAGTCTTGCGAAGGTGGTAGGGAGGTTCACCCATGAGGCGGGATTCATCCGACGGAGTTTGGAGCTTCGTTTTGAACCCGAAACTGCCAAGACAGTGAGCATGGACTGCTGCAGTGGGCTTACAAAGGCAGTACGTTTTTGGGCATGATTCGTCTTCAAATCGACATAACCGATCAATGTAAGTATTCCGCTATCTTCATTGGTGTATTCATGCATGTTTTCATGTCTTGTTTGATCTTGGGACCTTAGAAAATACCAACATCTGTAACTCTGTCTGAGACCCAGATACTCTGCCTGCTCTGCATACTCTGCCATATCATCATCAAAAGCGTGGATATCATCCCCCAATCTGTTCGGAGATTCTCTTGCCTCACATCCCCATAATGAACCCATGCACGAGACCAAAACCATAGCAGTAGTCAAAGCTTCAATTGTTCAATGATCTTGGTGAGACCATTCTCTAACTGATCCATACGGGACACCTCATTATCGGATTCACTCATACTTGTTCTTTTAGTGAGCCTTGTCCCTTCTCTAACCCAACGGTATCTATGTTGTCTTTTTGAGACATAGACGTGTTTAACATGATATATGTATGCATGAGGTGCACAGATGCATGTAACATATAACATACTAAATTAAATAAAATTCTCAAACAAATCGGCCTATTATCATTTTAGAAGCTTTTGGGACAACTGTCATAAGGGTGAACCCGTCCCAGTTTAAATGGCCCAACGAGTTCATGTCTTATGGCAAAGAGCCCAACTAAATCCAAATGATAATAATCTGAAAACAAGCACAAGGTGGCCCACCAACAATTAGACGCCTTTGGCCCAATAGTCATGGAATACATCCTTGTCCCAGTTTAAATGGCCCAACAAGCCCATATCCCATGACAAATGGTCCAAATGGGTCCAAACGATGATGTTCCCAAACATAAGCATGAAGGGAGATAATGCAAACATAACTAATAATTTTTACATAATGGCCCATCAACATTTCAATCGAAGCCTTGGGCTAGTTTAATGGCCCAACAAGCCCGCATTTCTGACAATAGTCCAACTGCATCCAAATGAGGATGGTCCATAAGCACATCTCGGGAAGTAATTGTTACTTTAAAACCATACAAACCAGTCTATGTGGATTTGCAAGAGTATGGACAAAGGCTCTCACTGGCGAAGGATGCCCACAACTAGGTCTCCCCGCTCAAGGTTTCAAGCGACCAAGTGAGCATATCCCTTTTTATACACTAAGGTACGTGCCATGAGCTATGGTGTGTGACGGACAGTCAAATGGATTTCCCGTTGTAGATTCCCCAGAGGGAAGGTGGAGCGAGGCTCACTTAAATACCCAAAGCCTCTATAGGGCTCTTATTGTTGGACAAAATGACCCATAGCGTCACTATATTGCACAGATCATTGTGTTGTTATAGCAAATTAACTATGTGACAAGGAAATTGTACTCCATCATTTTGATTAGATCACCATAAATATATATAAATGAAGAGAGGTCCCTATGATTAGTTCCTAGACTGAGAATGATATGAGACAGTATCAGTCGTCCCCGAAGGATTAATCATTAAATATCCCTATCCGTAGTATTATCGAGACTGGACATCGATAATGCGGAATAGGCTAGTATTGCACTTGTGTGCGTTGTGAGGGCACAACGCATAGTTCTCATATATATAAGTATTGGATACTTATGCAAGTGCGATAGGAGGTCGTGTTTCACACCGATGGTACGGGAAACAGCTTCGCTCTGGATAGACCCCTCGGAATCCCATTGGTATATGACTATGTGTCTATGGGAGGCCGAAATCAAGGTAGGTGTGTATAGTCTTAACCTGAGACTTACATCGCTAATACTTACGATAATCGATAAACTTTGGTCTTGGTGGTACAGGCTTTAACCGGTTCTGCGTACACCACTTCTAGGTTTATCAGAGAGTCGTAGTGTTTGGGTGTGATGTCGAGACGGAAGTGTCACTTCAGTCATTATGGAGATGATGTCACGCAGGATACGGTACTAGTGCTCTTGAGTGTTGCGCAACCAATCGGGATATTGTGACCAGGTCATAACTATCCGATTATAGAGACTATGTTACCAGACATCCGATATGTGCTTCGGATGGGGCAGACACTTATCCAGCCCCAGCCCTAGCACGTGACTATCCGATACTAGGCCGATATGCATAATACATTAGTATACTACGCTTGATACAGATCTTTGATATTCTTAAATGGAGATGTCCAGAGAATTAGGAGACTTGGTGCTTTTCTAGGAGTCAACCTTGTCTCGTAATCGGTAGAAAGTAGTACTTGGTACGTACGTGATTCGGATACTCCGACGACCGTATTTACTGCCAGCTAATCGGGGATCTCATGGGTCGCTTCCCGATAATCCACCGATGACGCACAACTCGCACTCTTGAATAATCTGGGATTATATAAAGAGAGAGAAAATTAATCTAGGATTAATTACGGAGATATTTTATCTAGGATAAAATATCATCAAGAGAGAGATAACGATTAATTTGGAATTAATCGATTAAATTAATATATTCGATATATTAAATGAAATTAGATTTCGATGCGGAATTAAAATTAGATTTTAATTCGGGCGAACGAATTAATTTAGAATTAATTCGTTAGCGACGTGAATAGTGAATTCGCTAGGCGTAATCATTTAATTACGACGCGACGGAAAAATCGTTATTTGGAATTAACGAACCCGAGCCCGGGTGTGATTGCGAGCGCATTCGTATTTCAAATTCGAGTGCGGCGACGCAAGTCATATCAAGCGTCAAAGACATGTCACTTTATTAAAGTTGATATACTTAAAGTTGACATAAAGTGTAAAAAGCATTTTGGAGGGAAAACTTTATGCTTTTGGCTCCAACTTTGTGCTTGATTTTGGAATTAAGCAAAAGGTAATCATTTTAATATTTTTGGAAAATATAAAAGGTTAAGCTTTTACACCTTTGTAACAAGTCAACACATTTCTATCTCTCCATTTTTCTTTCTCTTCTCTCACGCACAAAACAGAACAAAAATGGACTGGTCAGAACCAGAAATGGCGTGACACTAAGGGAAGCAAGAGTGGTTTTCATGGTGAAAATTCAAGTGCTAGCACACTTACGAGTCTTGCGAAGGTGGTAGGGAGGTTCACCCATGAGCCGGGATCCATCCGACGAAGTTAGGAGCTTCATTTCGCAGCTCAAAAATAGAAGACAGAAGGCAGTGAACTGCATGCAGTGGCGCCAAACCAGTGAGCATTTTGTGCTTTGTTTGTTGCCGATTCGACTCAACCAACCGATGTAAGTATTCCGCTATCTTCGTTGGTGTATTCACGCATTGTTTTCATGTCTTGTTTGATCTTGGGACCTAGATAATAACCAACAATGGCATCAAGAGCTATAGGTTCAAGCATGAATTTTAGGGCTTAAAATTTGGGTAAATGTTTTTGAGCATGATTTGAATAAATTGATTGTTTAAGTATGCTTATAACATGTTTAATTTCATTTTGGTTGGACCAATTTGTGAAAAATGATTTGGAATTATTTTCTCCAAATTGATGACCTTGCCGAATGTGAATGTAAAATGGGTATTTTGATTTTGAGCATGATTTGGTTAATTGATTAATTGAGCATGTTTAAATGATCTTTAATTGAAGTTTGATTGGATCAATTTCAAGAAAATTAAGTGGAATAATTTTCCCCAATTTATTCATGTTGGCCGAATGTTGAAGCATGTTTGAGAAATTTGGAATTTTTTCATTTTGGTTCATTGGATGAGTTTTAATGATGTTGGATGATGTTAATTTGAAGTTAATTGATTGAATTTTGAATTGAACAAATATCCCCAATTTGCTTCACTTGGCCGAATGTGTGGATGATTTTGGATTCTTGGAATTTTTGTTTTTGGTTCATTTGATGAGTTTAGAATCATGTAGGATGATGTTATTTATGGTCAATTGGATTGTACTTTGAATTGAACATAAATCCCAAAAATTCTCATGTGGCCGAATTGGTGTATGCCCTCAAATGTCTTGGTAATTTTGATTTTGTGACATTGGATGTGTATGAAATCAAATTGGATGGTGATTTAATGTCGATTGTGGGTTCGATTGATTGAAACCGATCGGACACAAAAATCCCTCCTTGGCCGAGAGCTTTGTAGCATGTAAATGGGTTTTGATTTTCAATTGTGGGTTGGACATATAATATGAATGGATATGATTAATTGGACTAATTTAGTGTTTTAGAAATGTTGATTTAGTTGATTAGTGTAATCATGTAATAAACTTTAGTTTAATTGAATATGAAAAATTTGATTTTTGTATATTTAATGTAATTGGGCCCGAATTTTGGAAATTGGACTTTTAAATGTTGTATGTGTTAGACATTATGTCCCATAGCGTCACTGTTTGTAAATGATATTGTATTATTGTACAAAATTAACTATGTGATATGAAATTGCCTTTTGCCGTTTTGTAATATTATTTACTTTGACTAATAAATGGCGAAAGTCCATATGATTAATACTGGATTGAGATGATATGAGACAGTATCAATCTATAAAAGTTTAATCATTAAATATCCCTAGTCGGAGTATTATCGAGATTGGACATCGATAATGCGGAATAGACTAGTATTGCGCTTGTGCACGTTGTGAGGGCACAACAGCATAGTTCTCATATATTTAAGTATTGGATACTTATGCAAGTGCAATAGGAGGTTGTGTTTTACCGATGGTACGGAAAACAGCTTCGCTCTGGATAGACCCCGCGGAATCCCATTGGTAGTATGTCTGCGTGTCTATGGGAGGCCGCATCAGGGTAGGTGTATATGGTCTTAACCTGAGACTTACATCGCTAGTACTTGCGACAATCGGTAAACTTTGGTTTTGGTGGTTGGGGACCCTAACCGGTTCTGTGTACACCTCTTCTGGGTTTATCGAGAATCGTAGTGTACTGGATGTGATGTCAAGATGGAAGTATCGCTTCAGACATATGGAGGTGATGATCACGCAGGACACAGAACTAGTACTCTATAAAAGGTTGCAACCGTCGGGACAATATGACTAGGTCAGGATTGTCTGATTTAAAGAGACTAGCTGTTTGATGTCCGATATATGTTTTCGTACGGGGCAGACACATCTCCAGCCCCAGGCCTAGCATGTGATCATCCGATACTGGATCGATGTACGCAATACTACGGTATACTACGCTTGATATAGATCTTATATTCCTATAAGATATTTCTGGAGAATTGGGTAGGCATGGCGCTTTGCTAGAAGCCAACCTTGTCTTGTGAATCGGTAGAACGTAGTACGAGGTACGTGCGTGTTCGGATTATCCGACGACCGTATTTACTGCCAACATATCCGGAGATCTCTTGGGTCGCTTCCTGAAGATTCACCTATGATATTTGATTCGGACTTAATTAATCTTGGATTAATTGCGGAGAAACTTTATCTCGGATAAAGTGCCTTATTTAGAGAGAGAGAACGATTAATTTGGAATTAATCGATAAAATTATTATTTCGATATAATAATCGAAATTCGATTTCGACGCGAAATTAAAATTAGATTTTAATTCGGGCATACGAGTTAATTTAGAATTAATTCGTTAGCGACGTAAATAATAATTTCGCTAGGCGCGATTATTTATTTAAATTCGATTTAAATAACGTCGCGACGTAAGTTCGGTATTTCGGAAATATCGAACCCGAACGCGTGAGTGCACGTGGGCCCACTTTCATTGGAAACGTGTGGGGCCCACATGACACATGTCATTATATGCATTATTTTATTGATGATGCATTGCATGGTGATAGTGTATATTACACTCAAATGTTTATGCATGGAATTTGAGTGTTTGACACTCTAAGCCTTTGCATGGCTTGTGTCATAGATTTATTATTATTTATAAATATTATGGCATAAATATAAATTGATTTTGGTATCAAAATCAATTAAAAAAAAAATCTCTCTTCTCTCACTCACTCTGACCGAAAACTGCATGCAGTTTTGGTCTCATCTTCTTCAAATTTGGTTGCCAAAAGCTTGAAGAAAAGGTTGATGTTTGGAACATGCAAGGCTAGCACCTTCAAGGGATCAAAAGAGGTGATAGGGAAACCATCATAGAGCAAGGAATACAAAAGTTGGGAGCTTTCCTCTTCTTGTCTTCCTTGGCCGAACCTAATCTACCTTGGAGCTTCCATCTTGGCTTGATCTTTCTTCATCACAAGAGATTGGTAAGTATGATTCCGCCATACTTCATCTTTTATATATATTCTTTGTTGTATTTCATGTATGCTTTCTTTTCTTGGGACATATTAATAGAAACCAACAATGGTATCATTGAGCCATGGTTAAGCATGAAATACTTTAGGTTAAAATTTGATAAAATTGGTTGTGACATGTTCTTGTGAAATTTGATGAATGTATGCTTGCATGTATATAGAATGATGTTATATGGAATCAATTTTATGAAAAATGCATTGGATGATTTTTCCCCAAAATTTTGACCTTGGCCGAATGGTGTGATAAAATTGATTAAAGCATGTTCTTGTGAAATTGATGAATAGTATGCTTGCATGTATATAACATGATGTTATATGGAATCAATTTTATGAAAAATGCATTGGATGATTTTTCCCCAAAATTTTGCCCTTGGCCGAATGGTGTGACAAAATTGATTAAGCATGTTCTTGTGAAATTTGATTAATAAGTATGCTTGCATGTTATAACATGATGTTATATGGAATCAATTTTCATGAAAAATGCATTGGATGATTTTTCCCCAAATTCATGCCTTGGCCGAATGTGTTGCTACTTGGAGTGGATTGAAATTTTTTGTGTTAAGATCATTGGATGACTTAGAACGTGTACGGGACGTAGATTAATAATTCAATCGGATTGAAAAACAAATCGACACAAAAAAACTCACCTTGGCCGAATACAGGACATGTAAAGGAGTTGATTTTTGTTAAAATTAATGTTGGACATTTATTTTGAAAATTGATGATTAATAAATTAATGGGTATTTTTGAAATATTTGGTTTAATATATTAATCTTGGTATTACACTTTAATTAATTGGACTTTAATGTTTGGAATATTAAAATTTAATTAATGGGCTTTAATAATTTAATTGGGCCTTATGGGCTTAAAATTGGTTTTATGGCACTTAAGGGTGATTCCTTATTTGGGCTTGGTAATTGGGTTTGACCCACATTGACCAAAGCCCAAGCCTTAATAAATCAATTCTAAGCCCATTTGACTTGAATTAAATTCAACATTGGATGTTAGTTGGGCTTTGAGACCAATAGGATTAGATTTAGAATCTAAGTCTTTAAAGCATATTAAAAGTGTAAACATTTATTTGGAATTAAATAATTGAATTAGTATTGAATACGAATTAAATTAGATTTAATAAGTAGTTCGATATAATTCGCGAATTCGTACCTTATGTACTTATTCTCAATCGAGTTGGACTCGCCAAAATCAAACCGTTGTTTGAACATTGGATGATCACTTTAACAAAGACTAATTAATTGGATTAGATTGGTTGTAAAAACATGTCTTGTTTGAATATATATGTATGTGATGAATGAATAGTGTATATCGGATGGATATTAGAAGGGAAAGGGTAATTTTAGAAATTATTGTTTTGGAATTTATAAATTGGACCTGCGTGTCCAGCCTTATCTCTTTATCTCTTTGTATTCTCTTCTCACCTAATTCCCCTCAATGTAAATGAGGTTTCTCTTATTGTATTATGTAATTGGGTAGAGTAGAATAGTGCTAGCGGGAGAGGAAAGGGAGTGATTTGTTCTAGGAACAAGTTGTTTATATATCCATCCGCATATCACTATATACTTTACTTTACGCGCTTTATGATGTTTTAGAAGCATGCTTAAGGGTGTATGATGATGAGACCTAACAAAGATAAATAAATTGGTTGCCAATTACGCGAAAATCCCTCAAACAATATTAAGCAATTTTCCTTCGTTGAATGATTCTTTCTCAAGATCCGAAATTGGCATTGGTTTGTTGGCCAAAGTCAAGACCTTTGTCAATTGAGGATGTGTTTGAATCATGAGAGTTTTGTTCCACATCGGTGTCCTGTCCAAGTTGTGATTTGTTGGCCAAAGTCAAGATCACTTCTTGTCCATCGACATTGATTACGAAATTTTCCTTTCAATGGGTCCCGCTTAACTGGAATCATTAGGTTTGTTGTGCCAAAGCCAGGCTTAGTTGATTCAGAGGAAATGGTTAGGAAAATGTATTGGATACATTGACATATGTATTAGATATATATGTTTCGGACTTGGATGTCCACCTAACCGGATCTAGGAATTGGATGGGATCCAATTGATCTTCGAGATCTACCTAGTTAAATATCATACAACTTGTGGCCAAAGTCAAGGTTGTGTGTTATTTAACGGGATCCTAGCCCACTAGGAAATTAGATTTCCCGAGTTGTCTACAGAGGGTTAGAAACTTGAAGAAAATAGTGGGAGGCTATTATTGAATTTGCAATTTCGTTCAGATACTTAGCCTTACGCGTCTTTCAAATCATTTTCGTCAATATTTTAAATTAGTTGGACTAATATATTGTTATTGTTTTTTGTAACAGTTTGACTGTACCCATAACATCGTTGACTTTATAGTTGGACTATAGTTGTCAAGATGACTGGCAAAGGTAATATCCGCGACATAATCATGGGTGATAATGTCTTCAAAGGGACAAACTTTGCCGACTGGGAAATGAACCTCAAGATAGTGCTTGGGGCTGAGAGGATACTGTATACTATTCAGAGACCTCTCCCGCCTAAACCCACTGAGCCACTGGAGCTAGAGTTATGGAAGACTCATAGTGATGATTGTGACCAAGCTCAGTCAGTTATGCTAGCTGCAATGACCCAGCATTTCAGACGCCAGAATAGGGACTTGGATCCCTATAACATGATGGCAAGATTGCGTGATCTTCACCGCACCAATAAGCGGATGAAGAGGTACGAGCTAGTAAGGAAACTCTTCCGCTCCCGGATGACAGATGGCGCATCAGTTGAAGCCCACGGGACTCAAATGATCGCCGATATTGATGAGTTGGCCAATATGGGAATAGTCTTGGAGGCTGAGCTGACTATAGATATGATCTTGCAGTCACTTCCTGATACTTGGAAACAAATCATAGTCAACTATAAGTTGATGGATACAGATGACTCTTGGAGAGCTGTTATCTATCTTGAAGGAGTCCGAAAGGGAACTCCTAAAGGGGAGCAAGCGCGAGGCGCATTTTGCATCGACCTCTCATGCGCCAAAGGGTGGCCCCAAGGCAATTGGAGGTGCGGAAGAAGAAGTTCAAGAAAAAGGGCAAGGCAAGTTGACAGTGGCTTCTAGGAAGCAAAGGACAAATCTCACGACATCTGCCTCAACTGCGGCAAGAGGGGTCACTGGAAACGTGACTGCCGAATGGGCAAAGGGCAGAAGGAGGATATCAAGGATGGCAAGGCTATCGCTTCTGGTATGTTTGTTATTGAGATAAATATGAATACTTCTAGTTTTAAAAATTGGATTTTTGATTCTGGTTGTGGTGCTCATATTTGTACTGATGTGCAGGATCTGCAGGATAGCAGGGTGCTGGCATCCGGGGAGATGGATCTACGGGTTGGAAACGGAACACCAGTTGCTGTTTTGGCCGTAGGGACTTTTGTTTTAGAACTGCCCTCAGGGCATGAACTTAAACTTTTGAACTGTTATTTTGTACCTAGTTTAACTAGGAATATTATATCTGTATCCTTGTTAACCCAGCAGGGTTACACTTTTGTATTCAGGAACACTGGGTGTTATTTATATAAAAATGATGCAGATTTGCACAGCTGTTGCAAATAACGGTCTTTATATTTTGAATATAAATGAATCTCCTAAAATGAAAACAAAAGGCTCAAAAGAAGTAATCTAAAAGATGAAGCTTATATGTGGCATTGTCGTCTGGGACACATCAACAAGACTCGCATATCCACACTTTCGAAGAGTGGGTACTTGGACGAATTTGATCCCAATTCATATGACGTCTGCGAATCTTGTCTTTTAGGCAAAATGCCTAAATCACCTTTTAGCGGTAAAGGTGAACGTGCCACAGAACTGTTGGCTCTTGTTCATACTGACGTATGCGGGCCCATGTCTAGCCAGGCTAGAGGTGGATTTCACTACTTCGTAACCTTTACAGATGATGCATCTCGTTACGGTTATGTGTATCTTATGAGACACAAGTCGGAAACTTTTGAGAAATTCAAGAGTTTCGACACGAAGTGGAAAACAAACAGGGAAGAGTATTAAGACATTACGGTCAGACCGTGGTGCGAATACTTAAGTTATGAGTTTCAAGATTACTTCTTGAAAGAATATGGTATTCTTTCACAGTGGACTCCTCCTGGAACACCGCAATTAACGGTGTGTCCGAACGGAGAAACGCACCTTTTGGACATGGTAAGGTCAATGATGAGTCGCACTGAGCTACCAATATCCTTCTGGGGATACGCATTAAACATGCTATACTTATTTTGAATAAGGTACCGTCGAAGTCTGTTGAACAGACTCCATATGAGATATGGACAGGAAGGAAACCAGGTTTCTCTTTCCTGAAGATTTGGGGATGCTGGGCATATGTTAAACGTTTGGAAGGTACCAAACTGAACCCAATCTGATAATGCCTTTTCGTAGGATATCCTAGGGAAACCAAAGGATATTACTTCTATTACCCACAAGAGAACAAAGTATTTGTTGCTCTACCATGCGTTTTCCTTGAGAAGGAATTCCTAAATGCAGTGGTAAGTGGGAGGAAGTAGAACTCGATGAAGATCGTAGTGATACTGTTCCTGGCATGAATCAACGACGGAACAATGAACAGACCATCCGGGATGAGTCCTGTACCACAAACTTCACATACACAACCGGACCCGCGTAGGTCGAGAGAGTGAGAACAGTACCTGAGAGGTATGGGTTCCTGATCTCACCTCATGTAGATATTAATCTTATTGAGGATAATGAGCCGGCTACGTAGAGGAAGCGATACAAAATTCGATTCCGCTTTATGGCAAGAAGCCATGAAGTCCGAGATGGATTCCATGTACGCCAACCAAGTTTGGACACTGGTTGATGCACCAGAAGGTGTGAAGCCTATTGGATGCAAATGGATCTTCAAGAAGAAGACCGACATGGATGGCAACGTACAAACGTACAAAGCTAGGCTTGTAGCGAAGGGGTATCGTCAACAATATGGTATTGATTAGGACGAAACCTTCTCACCCGTTGCCATGATTAAATCCATTCGGATAATGCTTGCAATAGCTGCATATTTCGATTACGAGATATGGCAGATGGACGTTAAAACCGCTTTCCTCGGAAACCTAGGATGGATACGACGCATGTCGCCAGGCCTGCGGAGGCGGGTAAGACTTTGTTCTGTAATTTTGGAGGGTTAATTTTATGGGGAAGAATTGAGGAAAGCAAAACGGAACCTAGGATTTCCGTACCATAAAGGAAATATTTCCACTTGCGTATCAGTCCCCTATTGTTTAAGGGGGCAGGGGGGTATTACCTCAGTCGTGTGATGTCGAGAAGATTAAGGAAGTGACATTCCCAGAGAAGAGGTAAAGGTAGGGGGAGAAATTTTAAAAAAGAAGAAATGAGGGAGAGAGCCTTTATTGCTGGAGAAGGAATCGATCGGAAGAGAGAAAAGAAGGTTTAGGGGAATGGAGAATAAGGTAAGTTTTGAGAGTTTTTATTTTATTCGCTTAACTCCAGAAAGGGGAGTGACTTGATGTGTATGACTCTTGATCTCATATTTGAGGTCCTTGATTCAAATTTAGAGAGTGCGTTTCTTGTACGAGTTTGAGACAACTGAGGATTTTACCTGGTCTGTTAAAACCGAAAGAAGTGGTTTGATGGCGAGTTTCCACTATTTAAAAAAAAAAAAAAAAAAAAAGAAGAAAGAAAGAAGGAGGAGGAGTAAGTTTGGCACTAAGGAATAAACTAGATTTTTAACTTTATAAATTTATTTTCATTCATCTTCTTTTTCCTTGGATGGATGAAGGGTATCTGTAAAAACTTCAAAAGCTCAAATTAGAATGGTGTGTGCCAAAGGTTAAATGAAAAGGTTCACAAAGTCTTGAAAGAAGAAGACGACGATGACTTCTTCTTTATGATGAACAGAAAAGAATGAAAGTGGTCAAGGACTCATTTTTCAATGTTTTAGGATCTTTATTTATACACATTAATTTACTTGGTGATGTGGATTGAGCTTGTATTAAGCCCTAATTTCAATGACTCATGTCTCATAATTCCATTAGCTTTTCTCTGATTGGTTATTCTGAGTAAAGCTGTTTCTAAGTTGTGTTCAAGCTGAATATCAGGATTTGGGGACATGTGGCAAATCATAATAGGGTAGCAATGTATAAAACTGAAACTTTATATAATAATCTAATTAGAATAACCACAACTAGAATGAGAAACTTCCCAAACTTTTACATAATTTCGTTTGTTATTTTAAAGCCAAAATACAACTTCCTGTGCATAAAATAATATAACCCAATCACATAATCGATTCTTCCGATTAAGCGATTTCCAATATAATAATTTTCCGATAAAAATATTCCACCTATAATTCAACACTTAAACTTTTATTCTCCAATATCATCTCATTCCAAGACCCAAACTTCAATTCGAGAGCCTTCCAGAACCGTTCCAAAAATTTAAAAATTACAATTTTATTAATAAAATGGAATAATTGACATATTGTGAGTCAAACAAAGTTTCACATTGGTTATGAATTGAGAAGATAATGAGTATATAAGGGTGGACATATATCTTCATTAGTATGAGGTCTTTTAAGTATAACCTAAAAGCAAATTCATAAGGGTTTAGGCCCAAATAGATAATATCATATCAATATGAACATAAATAGTGTCCTAGGTTCTTTACCTGACATTCCCTTTCAAAATCTTAACTAAGACAATGGATATTTTTTAACAATAAAATTCAACTCCCTCCCCTTTGATTTAAAGATGAATTTTACTGATCAATTTTAGATTTGCAAGTGCTATCTGTATCACCTATATATTTATTCAATTAAAATTAATATTAATTTAACGGTCAACACACTTAAAAAGACAATCATCATAAATGATTATCACATCAATAGTGATAACAAAATTAAAAAAAAAAAAATTACAAAGGAAAATATTTTTGGTGGACCCAAAAAATGGAAAAGCGTTTTTGAAACACAAGCACAGCTATTTTTTGAAAAGGATAATTTTTTTGAGGACGTGACAAATCACACTTTACATAATATTCTAATTAGAATAATGATACCAAGAATGAACGATTGAAGAACGAGATAGGCGTAGACATGCCTAATGCATTCCATATAAAATTCGGCCCATATAGAGGTTTATTAAGTAAACAAGGTGGGTGTATTAAGTAAGTAAGGTTATTAAGTAAACCGCAACACTTTGCTAAATAAACCCAAGCCCAAAAATCAAGCCCACCTACCATTGAATTTTCTCACCAATTGGGACCAAATCAAAGAAAATATACTTAGATTTCAGCCCATTTAGTAAAATTATCTAGAGTTTTCTAAAATGAAGAAAAAAATATATAAGCCACCATTTTGTCTTGCCCTTGCCGTGAGAAAGAGAGAGAGGATGAGAGATTCAATCTTGAAGCAAAGCATTGGGAAAGAAGGAGGAGAAGAAAAAGCTCTAATATTAAAGTGATTTCTTGGAGTATTAGATAAGATTCCTCATAATTCTTTGAATCTCAAGATTTTTTAAGTTAACAATGTGTATTTGTGAGTTGGATTGATGCTAAAATGATGATGGGTGATTGTGGAATGTTGAAAGTGATGATAGAAGCTTTAGTATTTAAAATTTTCCCGAAACTAGGGATTATTCAGGATAGGGTATAATATTTTAATTATAGAAAAACTTTAGATATTTGTTTGATGAATCGTTGAAAATTCAACGTAAACTCGATACAATAGGAAATAACATAATAATAATAAAATTTTTCCATGTAAGCATGAATTTATAGTAAAATTTGAAAAATAGTATTTTATTTTTGGAAAGACATTCTACACATATTTGATATAGATATTAAAGTTAACTTGAATCTGTGAATTATTCTTTAAAAGATGCTAATATTAATTGTATTATGTCTCTATTAGAATATATGTTGCAGAAATTGGGTGTTGATCATGCTTAAATGGGCATTGGAACCCTAAATGTAACCTTAATTCGAAACTGACACATCCTGAATAGTGTCTATTGATTTACTTGTAACTTGAATTTTAGAAATCATAATCAAGATCCGTAAAAAGTTAACAAAACTAGGCACACTAAGGAATAACATAGTTAATAATCATATTTGTTTTTTCCATTGGAACAAGAAATTCTAGTAAGTCCAACCTATTTTCATCTGCGTAGTGTATATAGATGTGGCCATAATATAAGTTTTAGAAATCATAATCAAGATCCGTAAAAGGCCAATGAAATTGGACATGCTAAAGTATTATATAGTTAAAAATCAAAATTGACTTACAAAAGATGTTTTACAGACACTATTTTATTGAGTTATTTATTTTATGTTTTCTTGATTTTGATATCCTATAATAACCCAAATTTTTAATAAGGGTACTATTGTCTTTTCAATAAAAATTCTTTGGTCAAAACTTGAATTTTTGACTTAGGGGTCAATTGATAAATTTGGTTGAGTTTGAATCCATTTTTATTTGACCTAGAAGCCAAGGACTTGAAACTTTTTCTTTTCTTCTCCCTTCTTAATGTGACAGCCCCTTTCTATTTCTTCTTCTTATTCTTCTTCCATTTTATTCTTCTCTTCAAACGTATGTGAGAGAGAGAGAGAGATCCGGCGAGTGGAGCTGATTTTCGGCCATCGGAGGTTGGGGAAAGAAGAGCAAGCGGTGATGAGCATTTTGATGGTGGTGTGTTTCAAGATTTTGACAGTTTTTGGTGATTTTTTGATAAACCGGAGCTCTGTTGGATGAGTGACCACCACCATTGGACTCAGGACGACGACAAGCATATTTTGTTGGTAACAGCATGGTGGTGCGTCGGCGCGTGGATGCGTATAGCTGCGCGTGAAGGCCACGCGCCGACGTCTCTAGGCAGAATCTGGTGGTCGATGTTTCCGACGCGTTGGTTCGACCCTTTCGTGCGATAATAGATCCGAATTCTAATTTTCGTATTTTTATTACGTGTTTTATTTACCGATTTTAGATTATTTATTTTGATATTTGAGTTTTGAATTTTGAATAGTTGATTTCGGATTGTGGTCGTTATTGTGAAGTGTGGTTGGGTGGTTATTATAGGCCCCAGATGGACATTTGTAATTTTGAATTGTAAATGAAAAGCTCATATTTTAAACGAAATCATGTCGATTTTTCGTTTGTTTTATTAGAGAGTTTGATTCGGTGCGTTTTACATCTCAAGTTTTGAGATGTCGTGTTTGGGTGATCTTTGAGCGGTCACCAATCAGCGGGACTTGTGTGCCTCGTAAAGTGTGCGGGGTGAGCCCGAAGAGAGTTTGGTAGTTGTTAGACCAATGAAATAGTCCGAGCACGTTAAGCATCGTTGTGAGATCGGTTTCACGCTGTTGGATAATTATGACCCATAGCATCACTATTTGTACAGATCATGATGTTGTTGTACAAATTAACTATGTGACGAAGGAAATTACCCTTTTATCATTTGTAATTGGATTACCAAGATATAAAAATGATGGAAGGTCCTTATGATTAGTTCCGGATTGAGATGATATGAGACAGTATCAATCCACAGAGGTTTAATCATTAAATATCCCTAGTCGTAGTATTATCAAGATTGGACATCGATAATGCGGAATAGACTAGTATTACACCTGTGCGCGTTGTGGGAGCATAACGACATAGTTCTCATATATTTGGGTATTGGATACTCATGCAAGTGTAATAGGAGGTTGTGTTTTATCGATGGTACGGAAAACAGCTTCGCTCTGGATAGACCCCGCGGAATCCCATTGGTAATATGTCTATGTGTCTATGAGAGTCTGCTTCAGGGTATGTGTATTTGGTCTTAACCTGAGACTTGCACCACTAATACTTGCGACAATCAATATACTTTGGTTTTGGTCGTCCAGGGATTTAACCGGTTCTGTGTACGCCTCTTCTGGGTATATTGAGAATCATAGTGCATTGGGTGTGATGTCGAGATGGAAGTATCACTCTAGTCATAGTGGAGATAATGATCACGTAGGATACGAAACTGGTGCTCTTTTATGCTGCAGCGCTATCGGGATAATAGAACTAGGTCATGTTTATCCGATTATAGAGACTAGTTACCAGAGATCCGATATGTGCTTCGTACGGGGCATACACATTCCCAGCCCCAGGCCTTGCACGTGACCATCCGATACTGGATCGATATACACATATACTACGTATACTATGCCTGATATAGATTATGATATTCCTTTAAGAATATTTCTGGAGAATTGAGTAGGTATGTCGCTTTGCTAGAAACCAACCTTGTCTCGTAAATCGGTAAAATGTAGTACTAGGTACGTACGTATTCGGATAGTCCGATAACCAGATTTACTGCCAACATATCCGAGGATCTCATGGGTCGCTTCCCGAAGATTCACCGATGATATATGACTCGCACTTTATTAATCTGGGATTAATTAGATGAGAGAGAAAATTAATCTGGGATTAATTATGGAGATATTTTATCTGGGATAAAATATTAATTAAAGAAAGAGAACGATTAATTTGGAATGAATCGATAAAATAATATATTTGATATATTAAACGAAATTGGATTTCGATGCGGAATTGAAATTAGATTTTAATTCGGGAAAACGAGTTAATTTAGAATTAATTCGCTTGCGACGTGAAGAGTAATTTTGCTTGGCATTATTATTTAATTAAATTTGATTTAATTACGTCGCAACGGAAAATTCGTTAATTCAAAATTAATGAACCCGAGCCCGGGAGTGTTTACGGGCCCACTCGTATTTCAAATCGAGTGGGGCCCACAAGTCACATCAAGTCATATCATTAGTCAATCATTTGCCTTTTTTGTGATGGTAGTTGGTGAAGACTTTGACCTTTGCTTTTTCTACACACTTTGTCATTCTTGGAATGACTATTACCAACTCTTGGATTTGGTAAATGGATTTTTGATTTTCAATTTAATGTATTAGATACACAAAATTAAAAAGAGATCACTCACTCTCTCTCCCTAGAATTCGGCCAAGGGCCAATTTTGCTCTCCAAAAACTGTAATTACCGAGAACAAACAAGGAGAATAGGAAGATTTGTGGCAATTTTCCTAGTGCTAGCACACCAAAAGGTCATCCGAAGGTGATAGGGAAACAAACCCATTAGCATGAAATCACCATTTACCAAGCTTGGAGCTTGAAGATGAAGATGGAGACCAAACATCATGCTTGGCCGAGAACTTCACTCAAAGGAAGAAAAGTTTTGTCATTCGACGCATCCAATCCGATCAATGCAAGTATGTTTCCGCCATATTTCTTTGAGTATTCACATATGATTTTCATTGCTTAATTGATCCCGGGACTATAGTAGAAACCCAACAGTGGTATCAGAACTTAATTAAGCGTGAAAATTATTTTGGGTTAAAATTGGGTAAAATCGATTTGAGCATGATTTGATGAAATTGTTCGATTGAGTATGCTTGAATGATATTTAATTGAAGTTGTATGTGATCAATTTCATGAAAATTGATTTGGAACAATTTTCCCCAATATGCTAGGCTTGGCCGAATACATGATGCCCTAAATGTCATGGTGAATTTTTTTGATTTTGATCATTGGATGAGTTGGAATCATTTGGGTCATGTTGATTGAGGATTTAATTGGATTGAAACCGAATCGGACTACTAAAACCCTAAATGGCCATGACTAAAGAAGCATGAAATGGGTTTGATTTTAATTCAAATGTATTGGACATGTGTTGATGATAATAAGCATAATTAATTGAGTAGATTAATGTTTTGGAAATGTTAATTTGGTTGATTAATTATGGCATACACTTAGGTTAATTAAATTGTAAAATTTGGAATTTTGTGATTTAATTAATTGGGCCAAATTTGGAATTGGACTTGTAATTGTTGGATTTGGGCCTTATGGACTTGGTTAGGCCAAGTAGGTTTGGGCCAAAAGGATTGGATCCATATTGGGCCTAAACCACTCCATAAAGTTCAAATTTGACATATTAGGCCTTTAAAATTTAATTAGGGTTAACAGACCTAAATTGATTTCTAGGCTTATGGGGTTATTCCTTGATTGGGCTTTGGCTGCCGAAACCCATGCCTTAAGAAATTAATTGAAAGCTCATTGGACTTTAATTAAACGACATTGGATGTTAATCGGGCTTTGAGACCCGTTAAGACTAGATTTAGAATCTAAGTCATTAAAGGCACATTTAAAGTGTAGTTATTTAATTTGGAATTAAATATGAATTAGTATTAAATGTAAATTGAATTGGATTTAATGTTATAGTTTAATATAATTCAAGAATTCGTACTTCGAGTACTTATTCTCAAACGAGTCGGACTCGCGCAAATCAAATCGTTGTTTGAACATTGGATGATCATTAATATTCAGATTAATTAATTGGATTAGATTGATTGATAACATGCTTGTGTGAATACATGATTGCGATGCATGAATAATGTATATCAGATGGATATTAGATGGGTGAGGGCAATTTTGGAAATTATTGTAATAAATTTAGAATTTATTAAATTGGACCTGTGAGTCCAGCTTATTACCTCATTTCTCATTGTATTTCTCTTCTCACCTATTCCCCTCAATGTAAATGAGGTTTCTTTAGAAGTGTTATGTAATTGGGTAGAAGTAATACTTGTGCTAGCCGGGAGAGAGGAAAGAGAGAGATTTGTTCTAGGAATAATTTGTTAAGTATCCATCCGCATATCATTATTATATTTATTTACGCCCCTTATTATGTGTTTAGAATGCATGTTTAAGGGTGTATGATGATGAGACCTTAACAAAGATAATTAATTGGTTGCCAATTACGCGAAAAACCCTCAAAATATATTAAGCGTTTTTCCTTCCATTGAGTGATTCTTACTCAAGATCCAAGACTGGCATTGGTTTGTTGGCCAAAGTCAAGGCCTTTGTCCGTTGAGGATGTGTTTGAATCATGAAGGCTTTGTTCCATATCGGTGTCTTGTCCAAGTTGTGATTTGTTGGCCAAAGTCAAGATCACTTCTTGTCCATCGACATTGATTATGAAGCTTTCCAAGCTCAATGGGTTCCGCTTAACTAGGATCATTAAGTTTATTGTGCCAAAGCCAAGGCTTAATTGATTCAGAGGAAAAAGGTTAGGGAATATATTGGATATATTGGCATATATAAGATATATGTTTCGGACTTGGATGTCCACCTACTGGATCTAGGAATTGGATGAGATCCAATTGATCTTAGAGATCTACCTAGTTAAGTATCATACAATTTGTTGGCCAAAGTCAAGATTATGTGTTATTTAACGGGATCCTAGCCCACTAGGAAACTAGGTTTACCGAGTACTCAACAGAGGGTTAGAGGCTCGTCGAAAAATAGTGGGATGCAAGTATAAGATTTGCAATTTCGTTTAGATACTTGCCATACACGCTCATTTCATTATTCGTCATTTATTTAATAATAAATATATTAGTTGGACTAATATTCAACGTTGTTTTAATTAAACGGTTGGACTGTATTCAAACTAATTTAATTATAGTTGATTTTATAATTGGATTATAGTAATCAATGTAATTGAATTTAATTAATTTAATTATAGTTGATTATGTAGTTAGACTATAGTAATCATTATATTAAATAGTACACAAATCGTTGATTAAATAGTTGGACTATTAGAATCAACATAAACCGAAAGATTAACGTTTAGAACATAATCCTGGGTGAAAATGTATTTAAATGGTTTAATTTTTCAAATTGGGAATAAATAACTCCAGGATAGTCTTGAGAACTGAGAAGTTATTTTATTTGATAAAATGACATCTCACGCCTAAGCTCGGAGTTAAGCATATAGTAGAGCATGATCTTTGGAAGATTCATGTAATGATAACTTTAGTGCTTAATCTTTTATACTTACTGAAAGGACTCCTTAATTTCTTTATCAGAACTAAGGATTAGATCCTTATAGTATGATATTGAAATTGAAGGATCTTCAAATATCTATATTTAGATCATAGAAGCATTAATTGCAATATAAAACTCTTGGAGAGTCAATAGCTATGCTCAAGGAGACTAAGCCAATGTTTGTAAAAGGACAAGAAGCGCAAGGCACATCTTACTTCGATATCCCAGAAGGCCAAGGCTTGCCTGAAGGCTTATGGGGTGTGGAAAAAGGGCAAAGGCAAAATCATAACAGTCTTCTAGGAAGACAAAGGACATATCCCAAGATGTCTGCCTAAATTGTGGCAAACGGGGTCACTGGAAACGTGACTGCCGTATGGACAAGGCAGACATGAAGGAATAGAAGAAAGGGCTAGACTCTGACTTCAAGTATGATTGTCATAAACATGTTTGCAACTAGTATTAAAATTGGATTTTTGATACTGGATGTAGTACATATATATGTACTGATTTACAGCATCTGCTGATAAGCAGGCTACTGACTTCAGATGAGATTTATCTGCGAATTAGAAACGGGACGACAGTCGCTGTTTTAACCGTAGATACCTAAGTTTAGGAACTACCCTTAGAGTGTGTACTTAAATTAGGAAACTGTTAAATGTATCTAGTTTGACTAGAAACATTATCTCTATATCGAGTATAACTCGTTGCGAGTATATCTTTATATTCTAGAACACTAAAGTGTTTTATTTTATAAAGATGATATTGAGATAAACACATTAGATGTGAATAACAGTATTTATATTTTGAATATAAATAAATCTCAAACATATAACATGACAAACAAATAGCTCAAACTGATTTGATTAGATAAGACTTATATGTGACAGTGTTGTCTGGGACACATTAAACAAGACTCGTATATCTACACTTTTGAAAAGTGGGTACTAGGACAAATTTGATTCTATTCAAATGATGTCTACGAATCTAGTTTATTAGGAAAAGTACCTAAAATACATTTTACTTGGTAGAAGTGTGAATGCCACCGATCTGTTAGCCATTGTTCATAGTGACGTAAGTGGGCCCATATCTAGCTAGGCTAGAGGTGGATATGAATACTTCGTAACCTTTACGGATGTGGCATCGCGTAACGGTTATGTGTTTCTTATGAAACATAAATTAGAAACTTTCAGAAAGTTTCGACACGAAGTAGACAAACAGATTGGCTAAAGTATTATTTCGTCACGGTTAGACCCTGATGAAAATACTTAAACAATAAGTTTCTCAAATGCTTGAAATAGTATAATATTCTTTCAATGAGGACTCCTCCCGGAACACGTCAATTTGACGGTGTGTCCAAACGGAGAAACCAAATTTTGTTGGACATGATAAGGTTAATCATGAGTCACTCTGAGCTACTATTTTCCTTCAAAGGGATAAGCATTAAACAGTGCAATACTTATTTTGAATAAAGGTTCCATGAAAATCTGTTAGACAGAATTCATATTAGATATGAATGGGAAAGAAACCGTGTTTTCTCATTCCTGAAAATTTGTGAATGCTAGGCATACGTTTGGATGATACCAAACTAGAACCCAAATTAGATAAGTGCCTATCTGTAATTGGTTATCCTAGGGAAACCAAAGTATAGTACTTATACAACTCACAAGAGAATAATTTTAATTGTTGCTCACTATGCGATTTTCCTAAGAGGAATACCTATATGCAGTGGTAAGTGGGAGGATAGTAAAACTCGATATAAATCGTAGTAATACTGTTCCAGGAACCAATTCCTCAATGGGCACAAACAGTTCATCAAGGATGAAACTGTACCATAATCTTTAAATACACAAGAACTGCGTAATCGCAGAGAGTCAGAAGATAACCTGGGAGGTATGGGTTTCTGATCTCACCTCATAAAGATGTCAATCTTATTGAGAAAACTGACTACCTATGAGGAAATGATATAAGGTATCGACTACCTATTATGGCAAAGTGCCATAATGTCCGAAATGGATTCCATGTATACCAACCATGTTTGGACACTGGTTATTGTACCGTAAGACATTGTGTCTATGGGTACTATAAAAATCTTCAAGGAAGACATACATGGATGGCAACATATAAATGTATAAAGCTGGGCTCATACAGAAAGGGTATTGTCATCAACATGGTGTTGAGTATGACGAATCCTTTTACCTGTTGCCATGGTTGAATCCATTTGGATAATGCTTTCTAATGCTGCATGTTTCATTTATGAAATATGGCAGCAGTACGTCAAAATCGCTTTCCTTAACGGAAACCTTTTGGAGGATGTTTATCAACATCCTAACGGTTTTGTAGTACCAAAACAAGCAAACAAGGTTTGCAAGTTGATTCAATCCATTGAGGGATTGAAGCAAACATTATGTTCTTGGAACTATATCGTTATTGATGTAATCATAATGGCGTATGATTTAATTCAAAACGAATATAATTCTTGTGTATATAAGAAGGTTAGTGGGAGCGCACTGACAGTGAATGTCCTATATAATGATGATTTGTCATTTCTTGGAAATGACATTCCCATATTACAATCTGTGAAAGCTTTGCTTTCATGATAATTCTCCGTAGAATACTGGGGACAAACAACCTTTATTCTAGGAATAAGGATCTACTGGGTAAGATCTAAAAGTTGTTGACACTCTCTGAGTAACCGTACATTGAAATAAATGTACGGGACCTGGTGTCTCAAATGCTTTGAGCATATGGAGTCACAATCAGGCCAATCCAAGTGATAGTCACTGGATTGATGTTAAGAACATCCTTTAGTATCTTAGATGAACTAAGGATGTTGTCTTATACTATGGAGAAGGAGAACTTGAAGTGACTAGTGTTGGAGATTATAAGTCCCGAGGATCGAATAAAAAGCAAGAAATAAGCGTGCGAATACAACGAGGGAGTTGCGGAATACTCACATCGATCGGTTAAGCGACGTACGAGGCAACAAAATTGATTTTCTGCCTCCATGGACTGCTCGGCAGTGGGCTGTGAAATAGTCCCCAAATTCGGCCATTAGAGGTCCTTGAACAAGCTCCAAGCTTCGTCAAATGATTCCCGGCTCATGGGTGGACTTCCCTATCACATTCGCATGTCTCTCGGAGTGCTAGATCTCTTGATTTTTACTACAAAAACCAAACTAATCCTTCCCTGAGCTCACGGCAAACAGCAGTGAAAAAGAAGAAGAAAGTGCCCAAAGGGCGTGAGAGAGAGAGAAGAAGTGAGATGAAAAAATGTGTATTAGTTAAATTGTATTCCAAAAACAATTAAACATATACATATTATTTGATTTTCCAAAAATTCAAACAAGTACTAAACATTTAAAAAATATTAATGTATTTCATGCCATCACACTTCCATTACTATTCACATCAATCAAGTTGTCAAGTCATATCACTCAAAGTGACAAGTTGTCAAGTCACATCACTCAAAGTGACAAGTGATTTGACGCTTGAAGTGACTAACGATTTGACGCTTGATGCGACTAATGATTTGACGCTTGATTTGACTTGCTTGCCGCACTTGAATTCGAAATGTGAATGCACTCGCAAATAATCTCGGGCTCGGGTTCGCTAATTCCAAATTAACGAAATTTTTCGTTAATTAAATCTAATTTAATTAAATAATCATGCCAATCATAATTACTATTCACGTCGCTCACGAATTAATTCTAAATTAATTCATTCGCCCGAATTAAAATCTAATTTTAATTCCGCATCGAAATCCAATTTCGTTTAATATATCGAATATATTAATTTACCGATTAATTCCAAATTAATCGTTCTCTCTCTTTAAATGATATTTTATCCTAGATAAAATATCTCCGCAATTAATCCCAAATTAATTTTCTCTCTCTTCTAATTAATCCCAGATTAATTAAAGCGTGAGTCATACGTCATCGGTGAATCTTCGGGAAGCGACCCATGAGATTTCCGGATATATTGGCAGTAAATTCGGTCGTCGGACTATCCGAACACGTACGTACCAAGTACGACATTTTATCGATTTACAAGACAAGGTTGGCTTCTAGAAAAGCGCCATGCTTACCCAATTCTCCAGAAACATCCTTACAAGAATATAGAGATCTGTATCAGGTGTAGTATACGCGGTATTGCATATTTCAATCCAGTATCGGATGA
>SKCR01007856.1:0-24378 GCA_019454045.1 Zanthoxylum bungeanum | reverse complement strand
TGCTAGGCCTGGGGCTGGATAAGTGTCTGCCCCGTACGAAGCACATGTCGGATGTCTGGTAACATAGTCTCTATAATCGGATATACATGACCTGGTCACAATATCCCGATTGGTTGCGCAACACTCAAGAGCACTAGTACCGTATCCTGCGTGACATCAACTCCAATATGACTGAAGTGATACTTCCGTCTTGACATCACACCGAATACACTACGACTCTCTGATAAACCCAGAAATGGGTTACACAGAGAACCGTTAAAGTCCCTACCACCAAGACCAAAGTCTATCGATTATCGTAAGTATTAGCGATGTAAGTCTCAGGTTAAGACCATACACACCTACCTTGATTTCGGCCTCCCATAGACACATAGTTAATACCAATGGGATTCCGAGGGGTCTATCCAGAGCGAAGCTGTTTCCCGTACCATCGGTGAAACACGACCTCCTATCGCACTTGCATAAGTATCCAATACTTATATATATGAGAACTATGCCGTTGTGCCCTCACAAACGCGCACAAGTGCAATACTAGCCTATTCCGCATTATCGATGTCCAGTCTCGATAATACTACGGCTAGGGATATTTAATGATTAAACCTTCGGGGACTGATACTGTCTCATATCATTCTCAGTCCAGGTACTAATCATAGGGACCTCTCTTCATTTATATATCTATGGTGATCTAATCACAAATGATGAGAGTGCAATTTCCTTGTCACATAGTTAATTTGCTACAACAACACAATGATCTGTGCAAATAGTGACGCTATGGGTCATTTTGTCCAACACCGATTTGTGTTCTTTAAAAGAAACACATAACCATAGCGTGATGCTACATCCGTTAAGGTCACGAAACATTCATGTTCACATCTAGCCCAGCTAGATATGGGCCCACATACTTCACCATGAATAGGGCTGACAGATCGGTGGCACTTTTAATTACAAAGTAAATAGTATTTTAGGTACTTTATCTAACAAACTAGATTCGCAGATTATTTGAATAGTCAAATCAGTCCTAGTACCCACTCTTCAAAAGTGTGGATATACGAGTCTTCTTAATTGTGTCCTAGACAACAATGCCACAAATAAGTCTCTATTGATCAAATCAATTTGAGCTATTTATTTGTCATTTTATATGTTTGAGATTTTTATTTATATTCAAAATATAAATTCTGTTATATACATCTAATGTGTTTATCTTAGTATCATCTTTATATAATAAAACACTTAGTGTTCTATAATATAAAGGTTTTATCCGCAACAGATTAAACACTGATATAGAGATAATGTCTCTAGTCAAACTAGTTACATTATAACAGTCCTAATTTAAGTACATACCCAAGGGTAGTTCCTAAACTTAGGTATCCACGGTTGAAACAGCGACTTTCGTCCAGTTCCGATTCGCAGAGAAATCTCGGTTTGAAGTCAGTATCCTGCTCATAGCGGATTTTGAACATCATTCATATATTTTATGTACCACACTTAGTATTTAAAATCCAATTTCAATACTAGTAGTGATCATAACTCTGACAAATATTTTTTAAGTTAGAGCATCGCCCTTTCTTTAATTCCTCCGTGTCTTCCATATCCAAATGGTATTCACTTCGGGATATGTCAATTATCCTTTTCAATATTTCACAAACCTTTGGCCAAGCCTTGGGTTTCGGAATATCGAAACGATGTGCACCTTGTGCTAGATGCCCAATTGCAAACTTTGATACTTTTAAATCTAATGATAGATTTATTATAAGTATTTAATTAAGCATTAAAGTCATCATCACATAAATCTCCAAAGATTTTATGCTCTACTATTTGCTTAATTATGGGCTTAGTCATAATAAGTTATTTTATCAAATAAATTAACCTATTATTAATTCCCAATTGAAAATTAAATCATTTAAAACATTAATCCCAAGGATTATATATTTTAAATATTCAACCTTTCAATTCTTTCTTGATTTTAATAGTCCAACTATTAATCAATTTTATAAGGTACTATTTATTATAATGATTACAATAATCCAATTATTTAATCAACTATAATTTAATATTGATTACTATAATCCAATTATAAAATCAACTATCATTTAATTCAATTATATTGATTACTATAATCAATTATAAAATCAACTATATATTGAATAAGTTTGTATATAGTCCAACTATATATATATTTTTAAAACAACATAAAATATTAGTCCAACTAATACTTTTGATTAATACGACGAGTAAAATATAAATGAGCGTGTTTAGCGAGTAATTGAACGATTGTTGCAAATTCAATACTTACCTCCCACTATTTTTCGTCGAGCCTCTAACCCTCTGTCGAGTACTCGGGAAACCGTGTTTCCTAGTGGGCTAGGATCCTATTAAATAACATACAACCTTGACTTTGGCCAACAAGCTGTATGCTATTTAACTAGGTAGATCTCACAGATCAATTGGATCCAATCCAATTCCTAGATCCGGTTAGGTGGACATCCAAGTCCTAAACATATTATTTACGCCAATGTATCTAATACATTTTCCTGACCATATCCTCCGAATCATCTAGGCCTTGGCTTTGGCACAACAAACCTGATGACTCCAGTTAAGCGGGACCCATTGACAAGGAAAGTTTCGTAATCAATGTCGTTGGACAAGAAGTGATCTTGACTTTGGCCAACAAATCACAACTTGGAAAAGACACCGATGTGGAACAAAACCCTCATGATTCAAATACATCCAATTGACAAGGTCTTGACTTTGGCCAACAAACCAATGCCAATTGGATATTGAACAAGAATCATTCAATGGAACGATAATCGCTTAATATAGAACGAGGGTTTTTCGCGTGCAAATTGGCTACCAATTTAATTATCTTTGTTAAGGTCTCATCATCATACACCCTTAAACATGCATTCTAGATACATAATAAAGCGAGTATGAAAATAAATAATAATGATATGCGGATGGATACTTTACACATTGATCCTAGATCAAATCTCTCCATTTCTCACTCAAGCTAGCACTTGTACTACTTCTACCCGTTACACTACACTTCTAAAGAAACCTCATATACATAGAGGGGAATAGGTGAGAAGAGATACAAAGAGAATAGAGGTGATAAGGCTGGACACGCAGGTCCAATTAATAAATCGAATTTATTACAACAATTTCTAAAATTGCCCACCCGACTAATATCCATCCGATATACATTATTCATTCAAACACACCACGTATTCACACACATAAGCATGCTATCAATCAATCAATCAAATTAATTAATCTGATAATTAAGTGATCATCCAATGTTCAAACAACGATTCGATTTTGTTCGAGTCAAACTCGTTTTTGCGAATAAGTACTTAAGTACGAATTCATGAATTAAATTAAACTACATCATTAAATCTAATTTAACATGTATTCAATTACTAATTCAATATTCAATTCTAAATTAAATATTACACTTTTTTAATAAACCTTTTATGATTTAAATTCCAAATTAATCGTAACGCGTCTCAAAGACCGATTAACGTCCAACGTCAATTCAATTAAAGTCCAATGGGCTTTTAATTGATTTCTTAAGGCGTGGACTTTTGGTCAACTCGGGTCAAACCGATAACCAAAGTCCAATCCGGGATTTACCCCATAAGCCCATAAATCAATCTTGGCCCATTAGGCCCAATTGAACTTTAAAGGTTCATTAGTCGCATTTGGGCTTTATGGTTAAGGTTTTGGGCCCAATTGGATCCAATCCACTTGGCCTAAACCAAACTTGATTAAATCAAGCCCAATAGGCCCAAATACAACATTAAAGTCCAATTTCCAAAATTAGGCCCAATTAATTAAATATGACAAAATCCAATTTCATATTCAATTAAACTAAAGTGTATTACATGATTAATCAACTAAATCAATATTTCTAAAACACCATATTAGTCCAATTAATCATGCTTAATTCATTATTACATGTCCAACATACAAATAGAAAAATCAAACCCATTTACATGCTACTAAGCTCTAGGCCAAGGAGGGATTTTTTGTCCGATTCGGTTTCAATCCAATCGAACCTACAATCGACATTAAATCACCATCCAATTTGATTACATACACATCCAATGTCATAAAATCAAAAATACCAAGACAATAAAGGGCATACACATTCGGCCCACACAAGCATTTGGGGATTTATGTTCAATTCAAAATTCAATCTTATTGACTTCAAATCAACATCATCCAACATCATTACAACCCATCCAATGAATCAAAATGAAAAATTCCAAATTTCCAACATGCTTCAACTTTCGGCCAAGGTTAGATTTTGGGGTTTTTTGTCCAATTCAAAGTACTATCCAATTGACCTTAAATTAACATCAAACACTATGATTCCAATTCATCAAATTAATCAAAATCAAAAAATTCCAAGAACCCAAAATCATCACACATTCGGCCAACACTTCCAATTTGGGCAAAATTGATCCAATCACATTTTGTGAAATTGATCAAATCAATCTTCAATTAAAGATCATTTAAACATGCTCAATTAATCAATTTAACCAAATCATGCTCAAAATCAAAATACCCAATATTAGTCTCATATTCGGCCAAGATGAAAAAATTGGGGAAAATAATTCCAAATCATTTTTCAACAAATTGGTCCAACCAAAATGAAATTAAACATGTTATAAGCATACTTAAACAACCAATTTACTCAAATCATGCTCAACAAACATTTACCCAAATTTTAAGCCCTAAAATTTCATGCTTGAACCTATAGCTCTTGATGCCATTGTTGGTTTTTATTAAGGTCCCAAGATCAAACAAGCAATGAAAATCGTGCATGAATACACCAAAGAAGATAGCGGAATACTTACATTGGTTGGTTGAGTTGATTTGAAGACCATTGAAGCCAAAAAACGCACTGCCATGGACACCCACTGCATGCAGTCCACTGTCTTCTGTCTTCAGTATTTGAGCTGCGAAAATGAGTTCCTAGATTCGTCGGATGGATCCCGGCTCATGGGTGAACCTCCCTACCACCTTCGCAAGACTTGTAAGTGTGCTAGCACTTGAATTTTCACCATGAAAACCCACTCTAGCTTCCCTAAAACTCACGCCTGAACTGGTTCAAAACCAGTGAGCAAAGCTTCTGTTTTGCGTGAGAGAAGAGAGAATTTGAGAGAGATTAAAAAGTTAACTTCTCTTTTCATTTTTGTTTCTCAAAAACGTAAGTGAGAAAAAGAGAAGCAATGATGTATATCATTAACCAAAAATGAATTTTTAGATAAAAACTCTTCAATAACCGTGAAAAGCATTTCCCTCCAAAAATTCATCATCATCACACATTGAAAATGGAGACAATGTATCATCCCATAAAGGTGACTAGATACATCCATCATCTATTCGTGTCAAGTGATGAGATATTGCGATGTGATTTGCGGATACCACTCGTTTTAAAATACGAATGTGTCCGCAAACACTTTCGGGCTCGGTTTCGCTAATTCCGAATTAACGCATTTCCGTCGCGACGAGAATTAATTAATTTCGCCTAGCGAAATTACTATTCAGATCGCTAACGAATTAATTCTAAATTAATTCGTTCGCCCGAATTCAAATCTAATTTTAATTCCGCGTCGAAATCTAATTTCGTTTAATATATCGAATATATTAATTTACCGATTAATTCCAAATTAATCGTTATCTCTCTTTAGACGATATTTTATCCTAGATAAAATATCTCCGTAATTAATCCTAGATTAATTTTCTCTCTCTTCTATATAATCCCAGATTATTCAAGAGTGCGAGTTGTGCGTCATCGGTGGATTATCGGGAAGCGACCCATGAGATCTTCGGATACGTTGGCAGTAAATACGGTCGTCGGAGTATCCGAATCACGTACGTACCAAGTACTACGTTCTACCGATTTACGAGACAAGGTCGACTCCTAGCAAAGCACCAAGTCTACCCAATTCTCCGGACATATCCATTTAAGAATATCAAAGATCTGTATCAAGCGTAGTATACTAATGTATTGTATTGCGTATATCGATCCAGTATCGGACGATCACATGTTAGGCCTGGGGCTGGAAATGTGTCTGCCCCGTACGAAACATATATCGGACATCAAGCAACTAGTCTCTGTGAATCGGGCAATCCTGACCTAGTCATATTGTCCCGACGGTTGTAACCTTTTATAGAGCACTAGTTCTGTATCCTACGCGATCATCAACTCCATATGTCTGAAGTGACACTTCCATCTTGACATCACACCTAGTACACTACGATTCCTGATAAACCCAGAAGAGGTGAACACAGAACCAGTTTAGGTCCCCCAACCACCAAAACCAAAGTTTACCGATTGTCGCAAGTACTAGCGATGCAAGTCTCAGGTTAAGATCATATACACCTACCCTGATGCGGCCTCCCATAGACATGCAGACATACTACCAATGGGATTCCGCGGGGTCTATCCAGAGCGAAGCTGTTTTCCGTACCATCGGTGAAACACGACCTCCTATCGTACTTGCATAAGTATCCAATACTTATATATATGAGAACTATGTCGTTGTGCCCTCACAACGTACACAAGTGCAATACTAGCCTATTCCGCATTATCGATGTCCAGTCTCGATAATACTACGGCTAGGGATATTTAATGATTAATCCTTCGTGGACTGATACTGTCTCATATCATCTCAATCCAGGAACTAATCATAGGGACCTCTCTTCATTTATATATCTATGGTGATCTAATCACAAATGATGAGAGTGCAATTTCCTTATTACATAGTTAATTTGCTACAACAACACAATGATCTGTGCAAATAGTGACGCTATGGGTCATATTATCCAACAATTCATTCATCACATACATGTATATTCATTCAAGACATGCTATACAACCAATCAAATCCAATTAATTAGTCTTTGTTTAAGTGATCATCCAATGTTCAATCAACGGTTTGATTTTGCGCGAGTCCAACTCGTTTGAGAATAAGTACATAAGGTACGAATTCATGAATTATATCGAACTACCCGTTAAATCCAATTTAAGTCGCATTCAATATTAATTCATTTTATTTAATTCCAAATTAAATGTTACACTTTTATTGTGCTTTTAAAGATTAGATTCTAAATCTTATCAAATTGGGTCTCCAAGCCCAACTAACATCCAATGTGTGTTTAATTAAAGTCCGATGGGCTTTCAATTGATTTATAAAGGCTTGGGCTTTGGTCAATGTGGGTCAAACCCAATTACCAAGCCCAAATAAGGAATCACCCTTAAGTGCCATAAAATCAATTTCAAGCCCATAAGACCCAATTAACATAAAAGCCCATTAATCAAATTTTAATATTCCAAATTTTAAAATTCAATTGATTAAAGTGTAATTGCATGATTAATTCATTAAACCAAATATTTCAAAAACACCAATTTAATTTATTAATCATCAATTGTTCAAAACACTTGTCTAACATTTATTTGAACAAAAATCAAGTCCTTTAACATGTCATGTTGTATTCAGCCAAGAGAGATTTTTGCGGTTCGATTTGTTTTTCAATCCAATTGAATCACTAATCTATCATCCGTATTGATTTTAAGTCATCTAATGAACTTGAAAGCAAAAATTCAATAAAGTGAAAAGACCTCTCATTTTCGGTCAAGCATCAACTTTAGGGAAAAATCATCCAATGCATTTTTCTCAAAATTGATCATGTATTACATCAAATATCTACATTTAATCATGCTTAAGTCATCTTATAAACTTGTGCATGAAAAATCCAAATCTAAATGACCTACACATTCGGCCAAGGCATCATTTTTGGGAAAAAATATCCAATGCATTTTTCTCAAAATTGATCATGTAATACATCATATTACAAACATTTAAGCACACTCAAATCATCCAATGAACTTGTGCATGCAAAAATTCAACTTAATGGAAGTACCTCACATTCGGCCAAATGAACATTTTGGGGAAAAATCATCCAATGCATTTTTCTCAAAATTGATCATGTATTATATCATATATCATACATGTAATCATGCTTAAGTCATCAAATAAGCTTGTGCATGAAAAATTTCAAATCTATGGAAGCACCTCCACATTCGGCCAAGACAACATTTTGGGGAAAAATCATCCAATGCATTTTTCTTAAAATTGATCATGTAATATATCAAATAACATACATATAAGCATACTATAGCATCCAATTTCACAAGAACATGCTTCAATCAATTTTCCCCAAATTAACCCTAATGTATTTCATGCTTAACATGGCTCATGATACCATTGTTGGTTTCTATAATTAGTCCCAAAGAAAGATTAAGCCATAGAAATACAAAAAAAACATACATGCAAAGCTTGAAGGATGGCGGAAACATACTTACAAAGCTTTGTGACGAAAATGGTGAAGAGGATCCTTGAGCCTCCAAGGTGGGTGATATGCGGCCAAGAACAAGAATGATAGAAGTTGCAAATCTTTGATCTGTTTTCGGCCAAGAACCAAAGTGTGAGAAGCCTCAAATCTTCTAGTACTCCAAGCTCCAAATGCGTTTCCCTTATCACTCCTTTGATCCCTTGTTGTGCTAGCAAAAATGGAGAAAACAATTTTCTGCCATGGATGAAGCTCACGGCTTGCGTGAAGAAGAGGAGAGAAGAGAGTGTTATTGCCTTTTTTTATTTTTGTTCTCTCAATTGTTTTCTTAAACCGTGAGTGAGCAAATGAAGCAATGATGTATCAAATACAAAAATGAATTTTTAATTAAAAAACCCTTCAAAACCGTGAAAGGTTTTCCCTCCAAAAGAAAATCCATCATTTGCCATCATTACATTACTTTGAGAATATAGATAATGTATCATCCCTCAAAGGTGACTAGATACATCCATCATCTATTCGTATCAAGTAATGAGATATCGCGATGCGATTTGCGGATACCACTCGATTCAAAATACGAATGTGTCCGCAAACACTTTCGGGCTCGGTTTCGCTAATTCCGAATTAACGAATTTCCGTCGCGACGTAATTAAATATTACGCCTTGCGGAATTACTATTCAGTTCGCTAATGAATTAATTCTAAATTAATTCGTTTGCCCGAATTAAAATCCGATTTTAATTCCGCGTCGAAATCTAATTTCGTTTAATAATATATCAATATATTATTTTATCGATTAATTCCAAATTAATCGATCTCTCTCTCTCTCTCCTAATAAGGCATTTTATCCAAGATAAAGTTTCTCCGTAATTAATCCAAGATTAATAAAGTTCGAATCAAACATCATAGGTGAATCTTCAGGAAGCGACCCAGAGATCTCCAGATATGTTGGCAGTAAATACGGTCGTTGGATAATCCAACACGTACGTACCTCGTACTACGTTTTTACCGATTTACAAGACAAGGTTGGCTTCTAGCAAAGCGCCATGCCTACCCAATTCTCCAGAAATATTCTTACTGGAATATTAGATCTTTATCAAGCGTAGTATACCGCAGTATCGCGTATATCGATCCAGTATCGGACGATCACATGTTAGGCCTGGGGCTGGAAATGTGTCTGCCCCGTACGAAACATATATCGAATATCAAACAACTAGTCTCTTTAAATCGGACAATCCTGACCTGGTCATATGTCCCGACGGTTGCAACCTATTTATAGAGTACTAGTTCTGTATCCTGCGTGATCATCATCTCCATATGTCTGAAGTGATACTTCCATCTTGACATCACATCCAGTACACTACGATTCTCGATAAACCCAGAAGAGGTGTACACAGAACCGGTTAAAGCCCCGAACCACCACAACCAAAGTTTACCGATTGTCGCAAGTACTAGCGATGCAAGTCTCAGGTTAAGACCATATACACCTACCCTGATGCGGCCTCCCATAGACACGCATACATACTACCAATGGGATTCCGCGGGGTCTTTCCAGAGCGAAGCTGTTTTCCGTACCATCGGTAAAACACAACCTCATATCGCACTTGCATAAGTATCCAATACTTAATATATGAGAACTATGCCGTTGTGCCATCACAACTCGCACAAGTGCAATACTAGTCTATTCCGCATTATCGATGTCCGATCTCGATAATACTCCGACTAGGGATATTTAATGATTAAACCTTTATATTGATACTGTCTCATATCATCTCAATACGGAACTAATCATATGGACTTTTGCCATTATATATTAAAGTAAATAATTTTACAAAACGGCAAAAGGGCATTTCATTATCACTTAGTTAATTTTGTACAATATACAATATCATTTACAAAACAGTGACGCTATGGGTCATAATGTCTAACAAATACAACAGCACTCCACTACTTTTCCTAAAACACAAGGCTCGTCTACATTTTGATAAGTCAATTCTTTGATTGTCTCATCAAATCATATATTCCAACTTCTAGAGGCTTTTTTGAGTCCATAAATGGATCGTTTAAGCTTGCATACTTTATTATGATCATCTTTAAATGCAAACCCCTCAGGTTGTGTCATATAGACTTCCTCTACGAGGTTCCCATTAAGGAAAGCTGTTTTGACATCCATATGCCAAATCTCATAATCAAAGTGTGCAGCTAGTGCCGGTAAAATTCCAATGGACTTTATCATTGCAACATGCGAGAAGGTTTCCTCATAGTGAGTTCTTGGATTTGTCTATAACCTTTCGCAACCAACCTAGCCTTATAGTTTTGGATGTTGCCTTCTGCATCAATTTTACGCTTGTGAATCCACTTGCAGCCTATGAGTTTTATCCCTTCAGGTGCATCTACCAAGTCCTAGACTTGATTCTGATACATAGAGTCTATTTCAGATTTCATGGCCTCAAGCCATTTGACTGAATCAATGTCACGCATTGCTTCATCATAATTGGTGGGATCGTCATTATCAATGACCTGATCATATTCCTCATCAATATGGAAACCATATCTTTCAGGCTCATGTCTTTCCTTACCACCTTCTGAGTTCATAACCTTGTGGTTGTTCCGTCGCTGCCCTTTTGAGGCCTAGGGTTTAGTTCTATGTTAGTTTGTTCTTCTCGTACCTCATCGAGGTCAAGTCTACTCCACTATTATATTTCTTGAAGGAATTCATTCTCTAGAAATTTAGCATTTCGTGAGACAAATGTTGTTTGTTATTTGGGACGTAGAACACGTATGCTCTTGAGTTCAAGGCATATCCTACAAACTTACATTTAACTGCCCTATCATCCAATTTGTTAGTTTGTGTGAGCTTACATATGCGTCACATCCCAAACTCTTAGATAACTAAGACTAGGACGTTTCCCAGACCATAACTCATATGGTGTTTGACTAACAGTCTTGGAAGGAACTTGGTTTAGTAGTAGTGTTGCAGTTTCTAAAGCAAGACCTCAAAATGAAAGAGGTAGATCGTGTCTGGCATCATTGATCAGACCATATCTAATAATGTCTGATTTCACCTTCGGAGACCCATTATGCTGTGGAGTTCTCGGAGTCCACTGGGAAACAATGCCATTTCCTCTCAAGTAATCTTGAAATTCGTTGCTTAAGTATTCACCACCTCGGTCAGACCTTAGTGACTTAATACTTTTATTAAGTTGGTTTTCTACTTCAGCCTTGAAGTCTTTGAATTTTTCAAAGGCTTCAGATTTGTACCGCATAAGGTACACATACCCATATCGCGAGTGATCATCGATAAATGTAATGAAGTAGGAGAATCCACCTCTAGCGGTGACTGACATTGGTCCGCATACATCAGAATGTATGAGTTCTAATGTCTCCGCTACACGCTGTCATTTACCTTTGAAGGGTAATTTGGTCATTTTACCAAGTAAACAAGACTCACAAGTTCCATAAGGTTTATATTTGAAGGGTTTGAAATACCCATCCTTATGTAGCTTAGTTAATCTTGTTTCATTGATATGACCTAAGCGACTGTGCCATAGAAGTGATTCATTGAGATTATTCGAGTTAACGTTGTATATATTAGAGGTTGAACATTATTTGTTAGTTTGTAAGACATAGATACCATTATTCAAAATACCATCTCCATTTTATTTCATTGAAATAAATAGAACATTCATTACAACTTATTAGGCATGAAAAGTCTTTATTATATAAAGAAGAAATTGAAATGATGTTCTTTACTAGAGAAAGTACATAAACACAATCTTCTAAGTCTAAAACTAAACCATTCGGCAAAACTAATGAATAAGTCCCCAAGCACAATGCAGCCAATTTTACTCCATTACCAATGCGTAAGTCAACCTCCCCATGACGGAGTCTCATACTATTTCTCAGGCCCTACACATTGTTACACAAGTGAGTCCCACAACCGGTGTCAAACACCCAAGCAACAGGTTCAGAGTTTTGAGAATATAGTTCAATCATATACAACATACCTGAAGCATTGGGCTTCTTGGCCTCTTGGGCTTCCCTAGCTTCCTTGGCATTCAAGGATCTGCAGTCTTTCTTCCAATGACCCTTCTTTCCACAAAAGAAACGTTTCCCCTTTCCATTTTTCTTTTCCACCTTACCATTGGGCTTTAGGTGATCTGGAGCCTTGCCATTGCCCTTATTTTTCCTTGGGCCTCGTGGCTCCAGGTCCGTACCCGTAAGCATGACAGAGGTTTTAAGCTCCGGTTTCAAGTCATTTTCTGCTTGCTTTATCAGATTGTGCAATTATGCTAAAGTAGCTTCTTTATCAGACAGATGAAACTGCATAATAAAGTTAGAGAATTCTTTTGGTAATGACTGTAGAATTAGATCCTGACATATCTCATGATCCATGATGAACCCGAGGCTGGCCAATTTTTCAATGTGGCCAATCATCTTAAGCACATGTCCACTAACAGATCCTTCCTTATACCTTGTTTGGAATAAGGCACATGACACTTGGAATCTCACGGTATGAACGGAAGTTGCATACAACTCCTTCAAGTGAAAGATGATGGTTTGAGCATCCATATCTTCGTGAGCTTTCTGAAGTTCGTCCGACATAGAGCCAAGCATTATGCAAACTGCTTGCTCATCATCATCGACGTGTTTCTTCCAAGCATCGAATGTATTTTGGTCAGCATATTTTACGGGTTCAGGGGGAAATGGTCTTTCAAGAACATAGAAAATCTTTTCTTGTCGTAAGACAATTTTAAGGTTTCTAAACCAGTCATTGTAGTTGTCCCCTTTGAGCTTATGCTCATCAAGGATGGAACGAAGTGATACTCTGTTTGCCATTTGAATGTTTGTGAAATATTTTAACCCACTTGTTAAGAGAGAATGTTAAAATTAGGAATATGTTTTCATTAATGTTTCATAATAACATTGGCTTTTAATATTATGAATTTGCTCCCACTCAATTGTTTTAAAATTTTAAGCAAATCGCATCAACCCCAATATGATGGATTTCTTGTGGGCAAGGATCCCATTATCATCATTTCATAACTCCGACTAGGGCCGGTCGTTATAAAATATGATATTAGGTAGGTTCCCAACCAATTTATGATATAAATCACAATTCCTTGATCATTGGGTTGGGCAATCAAACATGCCATAGCTTATGCTAGTCCTTATGGACAACCAATCTTTGCCACTAAGTTATAAGACCACGCCTAAGGGTCGCTGCGTCTTATGACTCAGAAAAGTCAAACCATTGTCAATAGTACGATTTAGGGACAAATTGGTATTGGTCAGTCTGGTAAAGCCTAGTCCTGCCAATACGGTTTAAGCCCTTTGGGTCTATACTTTACAATGGGAGGCAAATTTTAGACTTAAATTATTATTGAGGATTTTAGCAAGTTTAAGTGAATAACTGTCAAATGGATTCCTCCATTGAAAATTCCCCAGAGGGAGGGTGGAGCGAACTCTCTTAAATACCCTTACCTCTTAGGCTCTTATCGCCTTGGTGACATGAATAAACAATAGATCCTCCAAATTAGTCCAACACTTTAAATATGCTTTAAGGTAAGCTTTGAGTAAATGATTATCTAGATGTCTTCACAGCTTTCCATTTTGGCTATAAAAAAGGGAGTGAGTGAAGGAAGACACCAAATCATTATCTAACTCTAGTAACCTTTGGTTAAATTAACTTTAGTTTGGAAAGTTTTATTAACGCCTTGGTCCCACCACACTTGTATCTTTTATAATGTCTTTTATTATAAACAAGTGATTTATATTTATTAGCCTTAAAGGTAATAAATCTCTAAGTTCATCACGAATAATTACTTAGCTAAGGGATAAGCAATACACTCTCTATTTCTTAGAAAGTCTCTAGATGCTTGCACCCTAAAATAATCATGCCAATTCTAATCATACATAGAATCATCAAGCAATGAGTTTTAATATGTTGGAATTATTTTAGGCATTAAATAACTTTGATTAATATTTAATTATGATATTGCATTTTATTTTATTCAAATAAATTTACTATTCACATTTTTCTGCAGAAGCGTGAACTTTAAATGCAATTTCACAATTCAAATCTTAACCAAATCATGCAAAACTTTTGCCTAAAATTAAGTTCAGGGTGTTAGCTTTCCAACGAGCTTTAAACACCCAATTTCGAGTTCAAATGAGTGAGAACTAATCAAAACAAAAACGACACTCTGATACCACTGTTGGGAAGCGGCCGCGAGTGCACAACGAAAAATTGAAATTATTATGATTATGATGCCGCTTTCCCTTTGCCCAAGACCCATTTGTTTTGATTATTCTACAAGCCTAGGCATGTTACTATATATTCTAAGCATAAAACATGCAAAGAACATAAACATAAACATGCTAACTATCATAAGAACTCTAATTAAAACAAAGAAAGAAAAAGACTTACTTGAACCGAAGACTCCTCCAGTCCTCCCTCCCATCTACAAGCTTTTCTCGAACTCAGCAAGCTCTTCCACGTTCCAAAGAGCCACCCAAGTGTGTGGCCTCCAAAGATGCACACACCAAAGCCAAAACTCAACGGCAAGACTACGCCTTGAGTGCACGGGTATTTTGCCCTTGGTGCTAGCCTAGGGAAATACCTCAAAACTTTTAACTCGAGGTTCCTCTAGTCAATTAGACTTAATGATCCTCAAAATCAGTGGCTTACTCTTAAACTTTAGAGTTGCTCACTTATATAAACCCAAGATATGAAAGGTTTGGTGCAAAAATTTGTGAAGAGTTCTTTGGGTTTATATAGTGCTCCAAAGACAACAAAATTAATTAAGAATCCGATGTGGGATAAAAGCCAATTTAATCTTAGCCATTGGATCTTAATTTAGTGGTTTAATGAGATTATAAAACCCTAATAAGAGTTTGAACTAAATTGGAATTCAAAACAAATAACAAAATTAAATAAATTTTTTTTACTATTCATGCAGTACTATTCACGTGAATAGTATTTTTTTTTAATTCTAATTCCCAAAGTGCCCCTATCGTTATTCACCAATCCCTAAGCCACTATGGAACCTCATAAATGATATGTTCAATAATTAAACATATTGAACCATTTATGAACAATTCCTACAGCAATCATATATGCTGTTAAATATGTACTGTGCACTGTTAACCATTGATTTCGACTTTGTTGTGTGTGACCTTTTGGGTTCCCCTCAAGTTGGACATGAAATGAATCGTGATAATTTAATCGAACATAAATTATCCTTTGATCAGATGGTCGTTTGATTTCAATGACCAAGGTTGACATCTAGCAACATGCCAAGGCCCCCAAATGAGAAGGAAAGATATATATACCCATTATGTATGCGATTTAAATATGATACGGTCTCTCGCCTCACTATATCCCCACATATTGACCTAGAGTATGGAAAGTGTCTACATATATGGTCAAATATATGATGTTGATAGTGTCATGAATTGTGCTAACCCAAGAATCTCACATGATTCTTCCGTTATGGCCACAATCTCAAGCACTGATCACACATATCAATCCGCAAACTGGAATACTACTCTTATAAGAAAATATTATCCGAGAGAGTGGCGATTCTCTGTAAAGACCTCAAGTCTAAGGACTAGTCATATAATCGATACATGAAAGTTGTCATAGACACATGGGATAAACACTCCATATGAAAACTTTCGGCGGTCAGTTCGATGGACACGAGCAACTCATGCATCCATGTGATACACCAAGCAGACAGATCTCCACTAGTAGCCTATGAGATCGGCTACCCCATTTAAGGGTGGATCATATCATCATGCTAGTCTCTCCACTTTGTGAACGCCCATATTATTCAAAAACTATGACTAGAATATTTACGAGTAATGATTCTCATAATGCGTGGAAGCCATTGTCTTATTACTCCTAGGGCTTTATTACAGTGTTGATGATTCATATAAGTTATGTAAGACACGTATAATAAAGATTGCCATTTTATTAATTAATGAAAATATTACAAATACATGTACATATAGCCCATCCACAAGTTGGGTATAGGGCATATCCCTAACATTAATGTAAGAAAGGAAATAAATTCTAGAGAATTCATGAGAGTAACCAAATCTAGGCCAGACATCACCTATGGCCGGCTAACTTTTTCTTAGACCACCAAATCCTGCTAGATATAACCCGAAAACCCCTGATCTAGTCGGATATGTGACAGCTGTCAGTGAGCATATAGATTATGAATCACATAAATCACGGGTCTGATTGATATCCGGCCAGACATAAATTTCAAGTAAATGTCCGACCGGATATGATTCGAGTTGTCAATGAACATACGAATTTCAAATAACTGGAATCATGTACTGATTAATATCTTATCGCACTTATGTCTTAAAATATACATTCAGCTTGACATTTATCAATTTGTAATTGACGCGGTAAATTGGCAATCACTCCAGACAGAGAGGAAATAATGAGGGGATTTTTGTCTTCCCTTCCATTCTCAAATATCTCATAGACACTATAAAAAAAATACTTACTTCTTGAGCTAATCACTTTTGGAATCTCCCCATTATTGACCTAAAACCCTGAATCTATCCATTTAATCAAACCTTACAACTTAACCAAAATTTGTGACGAGTCTCTGGAGTTCCCTCTTAGGCAGGCAATCCAGCAACCATCCAACATTCATAAGGTGCTTCTTGAGCCATGATGCAATAAAAGGTACGATCTGAAGGCACCCTGACTTCTATTTATACATATGTAATTCTCGTTGTAATACAGTATCTCCGACATGTCATGTATCACATTCAGATGGACATAGAACATCAATAAATATATCCGGCTAATCGATCCAAACACTCAGCCATATTACCATCTTCTTTAGCTTATTGCATGCTTAGTCATTTTTACGTTACGTTTGCCATTAGTACTTTGTGCATGTTAGTTTCTTTGTTTGGTTACTTTATGCATGCCTCTTGTTTGCTTGTTCTGATCCTTGAAGGATATCTAGTCAGAATATTACATGTCTGACTGAACATTCCTGAGATATGTATAGCTGACCATATGTCCCTCTTTGGTATATTGGATGCAAACCCATACATAAATTCCATAACCAATCCCGAATTGACTGTAATATGATATGTACTCGTGATACAATTCCACGTATCATTAGGAATGGCTATACACAAGACTGGTCTTCTACAGAATGAGATTCATTTTATTACCGCAATAGGTATCTAGTTAGTTTATCTTATCATGTATTCTGTAATCGATTTATCCCTATTACTACCCGTGCATGATTCTGTGATTTCCTGGGTCTATGTTTTTGCGATACATATCCAGCCAAACTTTTAATAAGTTCGACCGGACATATATTGTGCACGGAATATTCGGCCATACCTCTTCGAAGCCAGGTCGATACACACTAGTTTATTTACTGTCTTATCTCCATTTTTTTTGCTTCATAGTATTCTTACTATCGCTATGCTATCATTGTTTTATTAGTACTGTTAGTTATGCATGAACTTAGAACTTCATGGTTTATTGTATATCTAGCCAGACTTATTATAATTCCCGATGAATGTCAGGCTAGGCTTCCATGAAGCTAGGCCAACAAGAATATGTATTGTTTTGTCACTGTTTCTCATTTTGTTTCTATATTATTATGATTGTTCCTTAAGTACGTTCCCAATATTATTCTGTTTTTCCGGTTTCTGTTTATTACGTTATGGTTCTTATTGCTTAATGACTATCTTGTTTATTATGGCTCATTAAGCTATTCCATTTTACAGTTTCTGTTTACTGCTTTATTATTTATATTACTTAATTACTATTCTGTTTATTTTAGTTTTATCTCCCTCGCACTATATGTGTTTTTTCTGTAATGAGTATGATCATGTGTTTCCGATCTACAGAGAAGAACTGACCAGACTTACATTAAGTCCGGCCAGACGTTTGTGATACCATGAATATTTGGCCGACTATGGCTATGTCCAGCCAGGCTTCTCCGAGGCCAGGCTTATGAAAATACCTACTCTGGTTCACTTGATTATCATTTTGATATTCTGAACTTTTGTATTTATCTGCTTTTATTTACTATTTTATTATTAGTGTGCTTTTGTATGCTTAAACTATTTTTACATGATTATGTATTATCAGACACGTCTATACCTCTCTTTGAACCTAAATATTATACTGGCATCAATAAAGGGATCGTTTCAAACCTAAACAAGTTTAAGGTCGGTCCTTGCGAGAGTGCAGTGGGACTTTACATCATTCTCAGTGTCTTATACTAGGTGACGACTTCTTCATTTTCCTGTTAGTCATCTATGAGTTATCCGTACTCTCTATGGGCTGCGAGCCCAACAGTGTCGTGGTCGCTGGTATTATAGGCATAGCGGTAAACCCCACTACACTTCTACATATGGCGAATCCATTGGGGGATAGAGAATCAGCCCTAAAATATATGCCTTGTAGTGTTTATGGGAAGATTGAGGTTAACCATGTCTTTATCTTTTGCATACCCTTTAAACCTTAATGACGTTGTATATCAAGAAATAACTTTCACTCAAGGCAGTGGATTGGTATGTGATGATAACCATCACTTATTGGCACGTACCCTAGGGTATTAAAAAGGTACCTTCATTTGTCGATTAAACCCTTCGGTGGGGAGACCTCGTTATGAACAAACCTTCTCCAAAGAGAGCTTAAGCTAGAACCCTTGATAAGCTCACATGTAAGGCAATAGTCATTTTCCTATAGGAATATGCCACTCTAATGCTTGTATTTAGGCTTTAACCATTTGAAGTCATTTGATCTCTTTACCGTGAAATTTAAACTTATTGGGCCTTTCATTGGAAAAAGTTTATATTTCACGATAATTGGGTTGAGCACTTTGAAATGTCAATAAGCCACCTTGTATGAAAATATTATTGAGCCTAAAATGTTTAATTATAATCCAAAAGTGCCAAAACGCGAGTCTGATACCCGTACTGGCTTTCATCCAGAAAGGTACGCCTTATTTTTGTCCATTTGGATATTCTTAAATGTTTCTAAGCCCATCCCAAATAAGCATGATTTTTAAGGTTCTAATTCTTCATTTTTAAACAATGGCACAACCCGTATATTAGGTTTAGTTATTTATAAATGGGCGGCTTTTGTATTTTAACGATGGAATGGAACCAAGGTAGCCAAGGTTTACCTTTTTGCACATGAGAGAATGAGGTTGTGTACCCTCTATTCGTGCATAAGCTAAACCAAACCTATGGAATATATTGGACTTACCACGTGTGTGAGAGAAATAAGGTTGGAATGATTTATGTTGATGTTTAGACGCACCATGCATCTCATGCATCGCATGCATACATGCATCATACTAACCCTTTTTTGATAAAGCCATCATAGCGAGATGTTGGGTTAGAGAGGAAGGCATATTAGTCAAGAATACGTCAGCAAATTTAGAAATAGCCAGCAGTGACAGATCCCATGTAGACCAGTTGGAATCAATCGTGAACCAAATGACATAACAACTACAGAACTTAGCCAATGTTATTGCCAACTTGACCACAATTCAGACTGCAGTGGCTGAAACTAGTGAGAAGAGGCATGAAAAGCCTGATAGTTTGACAATTGAAGAGATCCTTACTTTGGATAACGACGAAGATATGGTTGAATATGCTATTGGCAAAATGGCCAATTCCTAAGCTGAGGACAAACTCTAGAAACTGAAGGAGCAAATGAAGTCGATGGCCTAAAAGATGAATGGCAAACAAGAAGACTTTTTATATTACAACGCTATGGCATTCAATGAGCATTTGTCTTCTTCATTTAGAATGTCAGAAATGGTAAAGTTCAACAAGAACGGGGACCCAAAAGTACGTGTCTCTGATGAGTGCTGCTGGCTTGACCAAGCATCAGGTCTTGAAAAATGTTTGGGGTATCTCTTGAGGGGGCACCGATAGTGTTGTAACACAGCCTAGGGAATAATGTGAAAGATGATTGGAGGGCTTTGGCAAAAGCCTTTCTAAATCAATGTCACAGACATGGAGATTGACCTATCACTTCGTGACTTAGAGAACACCAAATAGAAATAAGAGGAAAGCTTCAAAGACCATGTTGACTGCTAGAGAAGCTAGCTGCTGAAGATGCAGACAAGACCATCAAAAAATGATCAGGTCAAAATAATTATCAAAGGAACTAAATCCTCTATCTACAACAAATTAAGGTGAATGACCTCGATAATGTCTACCTTTAGGCAGCTGGAAGAAATAATGATAAATACAAAGATAAAGTAGAATCCAAGAAGCCATATAGGGTAATGATTGATCTGAAAAAAGCTTCGACCATGCTATAACTAGATTCCAAATCATCATTTGCATCATGCAATGACTCTTTGTTCAATGACGATAAAACTTAGTCTTTCTCAAGAATATTATGTCTCTCGAAAAGTAAGTATGTTTAAATCCTTAAGGTAATTCTTTAACTTTGGAATCACTTAACAAAATGCCATCCAAATATTGCACACTAAAACTTGTACTTAAAATTATATTGCTTGCTAAGAAAGAATTTATGTTTGCACAATTTATTGAGATGGACAAAACACTTGGCACTCATTTGACTCCCTTCTAAAATTAAGGCTGAGATGACACTAAGTTAATGAGATGACGCAAAAAAAAAGAGAAAACAGTAAGGAAAAGAAAAAGGTGAATCCCGAAAACTACTTCGTTGTTTGAATTGTTTAATAATCAAATTTTTCGTGAACCCATCAGGTTCTTTTGCATCAAATGATGGCTCAACTGTTGAGTATGGAAAACAACTTTAGTTGATGAAATTGTTAAGTAATCAGGGGCTCGCATCACAAATATGAAGTCTTTGTAACAAAAGATAATTTGACAACCTAAGGAAGCTAGGGAATAAAGATAAACCCTATATAAAATAAACTTTTACAAAATTCTAAAATCTTGTTGATCCTTAACTAGATGCTAGCTTATATAGGCAAATGAAAGGATAAAATGAACTAAAGTGTCAGCCTTAATTTACATCTAGCGCCACCATAAACCAATCTAGTATGGCACGTAGTTCTTTGTACATTGATAACACACAGACATTGATAAGCATTCGAAAGGTAAACCTTTTGTTGGAGTTGAATTTTAAATTTAGACAATGCTCATACTTTAAAAAGAGTCAGGATTCCGTGAAGAAAACTATTGAGAACATGCAGAGAATCATTGCGTGATAAAAGAAATTTCGAAAGCAAAATCTATGATTTGAGAACCTCAAGGAACAACTTGGATAAAAGGCGAGACGAAACCTGATAATATCTCCATAAAAAAGCATCATGACTCATACAAGCCTAAGAATGGATAGGCTATTGGAGTTGGTGCTCGAAGCGTCAAATTATGTTGTATTTATTGTAAATACGATGTACATTATATTTTATTAGGAATAAAATTAAGTAATTTTCATCAATATAATCTTATAAATGGTAAAGGCGTAAAAGACCTTAAAATAAATAGTTGTGATATAATTGCAAAAACATCGTAAATGTTACTGAGAAATGTCACAATATGATTCATTCTTAAAATGTTCATGGTCAAGGATTACATATGTGTTCGGTTAGTAAACCAATGAGACTGGTACGTGTCGTATATTAGAATTGTTCTAATGGTTTATCTCAGTAAACCATGAGTCTTGGGAGACTCATATAGACACGTAGGTATTTATTGGATAAATACTGAATGACTCATTCGAAGATTCCTGATAGATGGTACACCAACGTCAATAGGAAACTTTACGATTCGAATAGCATATTAGCTCATTTGACTTGTGATACCACTGTGGATATGTGAGATATCCTCCATACTTTGATGGCAGTCACGTCAACGATCTTTTTAGATTAGACCTCGGCCTGTTTGTCGGGTATGGACTGATACTCATGATATCCTATGATGTATCCATAGAGGATCTGTCAGTCCCGTGTACGAGATTTAGGTGTCCAATTTATGATTATTTGAAATCCTTGGACGAGGTATGATTCAGAAACTAGTTCCGAATATTTATTGAAGAAACATAATTATGTCGTGCCACCTGAATTGTTCATAGCAGAGATTTGGAGTTTAATCTATATCTCCGGAACTATTCGGATAACCTATGACAGAAGGATTATATATATGTAATGACTTCGACTTGGATGGTTCAATTCGATTATTTGTGGTCGTCGTAATTTGTGAGTGGACAAATTACGGACATGGAAATGGTTTCCATGACAGATAAACTTGAACCTAGAGATTCCCATAATATAAAGTGTACTCATTGAGCACTTGGGCAATTAATTATTGGATAAGATTAAAAGGTGTCAAATTCATGGCCACAAAAAACAAATTGCTAATTTTTGTTGAAAAATTGCCAAAAAATTCGGCCACATGTAAGAAAATATATAAAATGAAATTGTTTCATTTTTGCTTGGCTTGGCCATTTTCTCATGTGTTGAGAGCAAAAGAAAAATTAGATTAAGGTTTTGAAATAAAGCTATCAACACCAAGGTGAAGAAATTGGAGAAAATTAAAACTTAAAATTAAGGTAATATTAAGTTTCTAATTTTTATTTTCTTAGTTTTGTGTTTAAGCATGTGAAATATGTATGAGATATGTATATTGCATGTTTAAATTATATATATATCTAGATATATATTTGAATCAAAACTTGGTGTTGGATGCTTAATTAACCTTAATATATTTTTCTTATTAAGCATGTGAAAATGATTAATTAAGGAATTAATCTAAAATTAAAATTTCCATTCTAGAGTGATATTACCACTCTAATATTTCCTAGAATTGTTCTTGGAACTTTGTATTGTGGTGATTAAATTTGGTGTAAATTAATTGGATTAATTTTGTGATTAAATTGAATTTTGGCATGAAAATGGACAAAAAACAAAGTCTGGATCAGATCTGATTTTGGATGTTAAAACAAAATATTTTTCATGTAAAAATATGTTGTATGGATGATTTTGGATGTGTATTGGGTAGTGGATAAATTTCGGAAATTATTCCGGGGCGAAAACACGAGAAAATGGTGAAATTCACGTCGAAACGGGCTCAACGCGTGCCGGCTGTGAACCCAGAGAACTGGGCACTGTTCGAGCAGCCCAAGGGCTGATCGAACACTGGCCGAGTGACCGGGTTCCCCCGGCTCGGCTGATGGTCAACCGGTTTGACCGTTTGCCCGTTACGCGTATTATTTGTCGAAAAATATTTTCGTAAAATAATTCGTCGTGTAACAAAATTTACTATGTTATTAATTGTTTAATAAATAATATATTTAAACTTATTTGAGTGAATTAAAAATATTTGATATTTATTAATTTGCTCGGAAAAATTTAAAATATTTAAAAACCTTTTTCGCCTTCCACCGCGCCATTCCGCTGTGTTTTCCCCAACAAAATGGTATCAGAGCGTCTGATCCCACATCCAAAATATTTTTTCATGCCTTAAATATTTGATATTTAATTCAATTTATTTTACACATGCTTGAGAATTATTTGATTGGATCAATAAGTTTCGATGTTTGATAGTTTTGTAAAATCCTCATAATAAGGCTTTGTTTTCTCTGGGTGTTTTGTACACTAACGAGTCTGTCTCGTCAATACAGATGTAAATATTTTTTGGCTATGGTTAATGGAAATTTGTTTATACCGGTAAAACTTATTTGGTAAGAAATAAATTCGAGCGAATGTGCATACCAATAGATGCCAAAGCAGTGAGATGATGCATTAGTACCTTGGATATGCATATTGACGAGTATTGCCTTGAATACGCCACATCCAATAGATGACAAAACATTGAGGATCAGAAACGGTTCAGGACCTATTTAAAAGAGTCACATTGGATGTGATTGGTAATTGTTACATACTTTCAGATATATTTGGGCACAATGTGCCAAAGCTGTGTGTTCAAATATATTTGTGAGATCTACTTTCTGCTATAGAATTTAATTTAATTATTAAATTCTCATATTTTGTTTGGGAATTATCAA
>SKCR01007855.1:0-24376 GCA_019454045.1 Zanthoxylum bungeanum | reverse complement strand
CACTATGGTTCTGGTTATTTTCTTGATGGTTTTATTGTATTGAATGTTGAATGTTTTAATCACAATTCCAGTTTTTCGTTTGTTACTTCATCTGTCAGTGATGATAGTGATGTAACTATGTGGCATGCTAGACTTGGCCACATTGGCCAGCAAAGAATGAACAGATTAGCCAAATAAGGCTTTCTGGGAAATATTGAGAAGGTGGAATTGTCAACCTGTGAATATTGCTTGGCTGGAAAAACTGCGAGAAAACCATTTGGAAAAGGGACTAGAGCAGAATTTCCATTACAATTAATCCATTCAGATATCTGTGGTCCAATGAATGTCAGAGCAAGGCATGGAGCATCTTATTTCATCACATTCATAGATGATTTTACACGCTTTAGTTATGTCTATTTGATTGCTCATAAATCTGAAGCATTCGAATGTTTTAAGAAATTTATGAATTTAACAGAAAATCAATTGGACAAGAAAATTAAAGCACTACGCACTGACCGTGGTCGTGAGTACTTATCTGATCAGTTCAGAGAATTATGTGATGAAAAAGGAATTAGTCGTCAGTTGACTACTTCTGCTACTCCTCAACAAAATGGTGTCCCGGAAAGAAGAAATATAATTCTTCTTGAAATGGTTAGGTTTATGATAGCACAAGCACATTTGCCTATAACCTATTGGGGTGATGCATTACTAACTGCCACATATGTACTTAACCGAGTGCCATCAAAATCTATTACCACCACACCATATGAGTTATGGACAGGTCGTAAACCAGATATTCACTTTCTAAAACCTTGGGGTTGTGCGGCCTATGTTCATGTGCGTTCTCACGAACATGGAAAGTTAGGCCCAAAAGGAAAAAAAAAATGTATTTTTATAAGATATTCTGAACAATCAAAAGGGTATGTTTGCATAGGTGAACATGAAAGTGGAGGCGTGACAGAATTTGAATAACGAGATATCACATTTTTAGAAAATAATTTTCCTAAGCAGAGAGAGATAAGTCAAGATTTATCTCTATATGAAACTCAAGATCACATGGATCACATGATTGGTGAACACTCGGGTTTACCTAATTCAAGTGGGAGTGATGAGAGAAATTTGAGAAAACATGATAAATCTGTTTCACATGAATCTCAAAATGATGAATTAGTTTCACATGAGTGTCATTTACGTGATCCGAGTGGGAGTGATGTACATAATCCAAGTGTGAGCAATGTGCACGATCCAAATGGGAATAATATGGAAAGTGAGGAACTAGTTCCACCACTAGAATCTCAATTGCGACGTAGTAATCGTATAGGCGTTCATCGACGTCGTTTCGATATCGAATGAGAAACCTTTATGATTCTACCTCAAGATGATGAAGAACCTAGAAACATAAGAGAGGCTCTTCGGTGTCATGCTAAGGAAAAAATGGATGAAAGCAATGGAAGACGAAATGGAGTTAATGAGGTCCAAGCAAGTTTGGAAATTGGTTGATCTACCCAAAGGACGCAAAGCTATCAAGAACAAATGGGTTCTTAAAATAAAGCGTATTGCCGATGGCAATATCGGAAGATATAAAGCACGACTTGTAGCAAAAGGGTATACACAACATGAAGGAATTGACTACGAAAAGACTTTTTCACCCGTTGTAAGGTTTACCTCAATTCGCTTGATTCTGGCTATAGTAGCAAGCATGGATATAGAATTACATCAAATGGATGTAAAGACTGCTTTTCTCAATGGAGAACTTGATGAAGAAATCTACATGGAACAACCAGTAGGTTTCATAAAAAAAAATGAAAAGGAGAAAGTATGTAGACTTTTAAAGTCTATATATGGTCTCAAGCAATCGTCTAGACAATAGTATATACGATTCCACAATACAATCATTTCGAATGATTTCACAATGATAGATGATGATCATTGTGTGTACACCAAAAGAGATAAAGATAAGTTCATTATCTTATCTTTGTACGTGGATGATATACTTATAGCCGAAAATGATAAGGAGTTTTTAAAACACATCAAAAAATGGTTATCATCTAACTTCGAGATGAAAGATATGAGTGAAGCTGCATATATTCTTGGGGTTAAGATCTCAAGAAATCGTTCAAAGAATTTATTATCTCTTTCACATGAGTCATATATAAAGAAAATTCTTGAACGCTTCCAATACAGGCTTGTAAATCCATTGATACTTCTATCACGAAAAATGAAGCTTTGAGTCGTAGATTGTGTCCTGAAACTCCACAGGAAAAGGAACAAATGAAGAAAGTTTCTTATGCAAATGCAGTTGGAAGTTTAATGTACGCAATGTTGTGTACAAGACCTGATATCTGTTTCGCTGTTGGAATGGTAAGTAGATACCAATCCAATCCAATCCAGGACTAGCACATTGGAAAGCAGTTAAAAGAATATTTAAGTATCTGAGAGGGACAGCTGATTACTCATTGTGTTATCAAGGAAATGATCTGCAATTGAGAGGCTATACTGATGCTGACTGGGGAGGAGATTTAGATGAAAGAAAATCTACCTCTGGTTTTTATTTTCTTGCTAAACAATGGTGCCATTTCATGGAGCAGTAAGAAACAATCTTGTATAGCCTTATCCACAATTGAGGCTGAATTTGTGGCTTTTTCATCAGCAGTACAAGAGGCCGTGTGGTTGAAAAGGTTCTTGGATCATTTGGGTATGTCAAATGAAGCTTCTGGTCCAGTATTAGTTAACTGTGATAGTGAAGCAGCGATAGCCTACACAAAAGACCCAAAATTCCATAGTAAAACGAAACATATAGATACCAAATATAACTTTGTGAAAGACATAGTTGCACGAGAAGAGGTAAACATGAAGTACATTTCTACGCAAGAAATGGTAGCAGATCCATTGACCAAGCCTGTTCCTAGAGATGTCTTTGTTAGACATGTAAAAACTCAGGGATTGCGTAGATGTTAATGTGTTCACATATTATGATATGTATTTTTCCCAAATAATGTTTACTAATGTTAATACTCATTGATGTTTGTATTCAATACTTACATGTTAATATGTTGATACATGTTTTAAACAAATATACTATTAATTAGTATGAGAAGTATGTCGGACAAGTGAATGATTGGCCCTCTCACACGGGCAATCGCCTCCATTACTTTGTGTTAATAGGAGATGAGACAAATTTTTAAGCTAATTATCTGAGTGATAATTTAGAGAGCTCAAGCTTGAAAATTAAGTAATGTCGTTATGAGGTCACTTTCTCTGTGATATGACCTAAGGTGAATAAGTTCGTTTCACCTTACTTGTCTTAATGTCAGATATGAGTTAGACATTGTGTTTGTCTGAACTATAATCTGTACGGTATTTTATGAGACATGCGCTCCATGGGAAATGAGAGAATATCGTAGCACATGTTTTCATACCATGTGTACATTTGCGACTATTGAGGGTAATACAAGTAAAGATCTCAGTCTTGATATTGTGTGAGACCCTTGAGATTATTTCAATCTCAAATTGTACCCTTTAGACTCTTGTCTGCTTCTTAAAACTTAGATTTGATAATCACTATCTTGGAGTGTTGCTGAAAAATCATGAGAGATTCGATCTGAAAGAACATCTCTGGAAAAGCGAATTGAATCAAAGTTGAGAGATTCAAGAAAAGAGAAAGATCATTATATGAGTAATATCACATTAGATTGTATTCACTGGTCGACCAATTATGTTGTTCTATGTGATCAAACATGATTGTGAATACAAAATAAATATTACATTCGAAAAGAGATCGAGAGAGATTTAATGTGATAAATGATCGAGGATACTGCATACATAATCAACTATGGTTCTATCCATTTTTTGAGCAGCTATATATTCCTAACAGATGTATAACAATTGAGCTCTCGAAGTATGTTGGTCGCACGACACAATTGCAAAGTATGAATTATTCTTGTAGAGATAATAAAAATTTTTGATCCCATCATGTGTGAGTGAGAGATGTTGGAAATTGTTGATTGTGAATTATTTGGTGTTGTTAAATAACAACAATTAGTAATAATTTCATGTTGGAAATTATTAAGTAACAACAAGAGTTGTTAATCAAATAATTAAGTAACAACAAGAGTTGTTAAGTAACAACAATTAGTAAAATGTTAAGTGGGGAACATATGGTACACCCATGATGGTAACATTTTTGGAAGGGTTAGAGAAAGTCATTATGCATCCAAATACATGTGATTACATAGTAATCAATGTATGTGATTAAATAGTAATCAATGATTAATAGTAATCTATGCATGTGAGCTAATAGTGACTTCGTTTCCCTCCTATAAATAAGACCATTTGCTTATTGAGTTAAGCAATCAATTAAATTTGATTAAGAGGTCTCTACAAGAAGAAATGTATGCAATTGTGTTGTGGTTAACTTAAATTTATTTCAATTAGTTTGTAAATAATTTAGGACTAGTAATACACGTATGGTTATATCATAAGAGGACAAACATGTAAATATATTAGGAATTATGTTACCTAACAGAAACAATGGACGTTTGTATTATCTCTTTCTTTGTAATGAAATAATAATAATAATAACATTAAAGGAATAGATTAAAATATTTCTTAAACTTGTAAAAAAAATATTTTCAGGCCTGACCTTCAACTTTGATACATCCAACTTGTTCCAACAAATATTTAGTTGTGCAATTATATGTTTATATCAATTTCATTTTAGAGTTATCATAAAAAAAACAAAATAAATAAAAATTGGTGCTCTTGCTAAAGTTTCCTCATTATATACATGTACATATTTTTTCCCCAAAAAAATTAAAATATTAAATATTGTCTGCATTTCCGCTCACAAATATGCGAAATGTCCCACCGAACCGAATAGTTGAAGAAATACGACTAATTAATAATGTGATGAAAGTTCCCATCAGATATGCTCGAGGGTGTAGGGTTTAAAATTCGACATTTAAGTTTTGAGTTCGAATCCAAAGAATGTATTTATTGTAAAAATCTGGGACAATCGTAGGTGATTTGACGGTGGGTTTCCAATGATTTCAAAAATTAAAATAATAATAATAATAATGTGATGAATATTTATTTGAATATTATTGGTCTTGCATAGACATAAAAGATTTCACAGCTCATAAGTTTATAGGCACATTAACAACATCATTATTTTAAAGTTATTGCACGTCTCTCCAGTGTAGATTATTGCGAGAATTTCCACGCTCTTACAAGTATTTAAAGGAGACAAACCTCAAGACATCCACTGCAACAAAAACCCGACCACATTTACAAAAACAAGCAAATTCCCAACAATGAAGCAGACATTTATACTTTGCTTGCTCTTATTTCAGCTCATTTTCTCCAGCCAAACATGCCACCGGATCCTAACCGACGCAGCCGGTGGCCAGTGGCAACTCCTCCAAAAAAGTGTAGGCATATCCGCCATGCACATGCAACTCCTCAATAACGACCGTGTTGTAATGTTCGATCGTACTGACTTTGGACCCTCAAACTTATCACTACCCAATGGCAGATGCCGTAATAACCCCAGAGATCTTACTCTCAAGATTGATTGCACTGCCCATTCCGTTGAGTACAACGTTGAAGCCAACACATTTCGCGCTCTTTTTGTGCAAACTAACACATGGTGCTCTTCAGGTGTTGTAATGCCTGATGGTGGTCTGATCCAAACCGGTGGATCCAACGATGGTGAACTTAAGATAAGAAGTTTCGTGCCTTGTAACGATGACACCTGTGATTGGATAGAATCTGATGGACTTGGAGCTAAAAGGTGGTACGCTACTAATCATATTTTGCCTGATGATAGACAAATTATCATTGGCGGGAGAGGGCAATTTAATTATGAATTTTATCCCAAAAATATTGCTCCCGATGTATACAACTTGTTATTTTTGTCACAAACAAATGATCCTAGAGTTGAGAATAATTTATACCCATTTGTTTTTCTCAATGTTGATGGATTCTTATTCATTTTCGCTAATAATCGAGCAATACTGTTGTTCGATTATGTTAACAACAAGGTGATCAAAGAGTACCCAGCTATTCCTGGCGGTGATCCGAGGTCTTACCCTAGCACAGGCTCTGCAGTTTTGCTTCCATTGAAGTTACAAGCACGTGCTGTTGAAGCTGAGGTTTTGGTATGTGGTGGAGCCCCGAGAGGAGCTTATGAGAAAGCAGAAAATGGTATTTTCGTTAGAGCTTTGAATACGTGCGCACGGATGAAGATAACCGACCCGAATCCAACTTGGACTACGGAGGTTATGCCTCAAGCTAGAGTCATGGGTGACATGACATTGCTTCCGAATGGGAATGTGTTACTCATTAATGGTGCAAGTAGTGGAACTGCCGGGTGGGAACTCGGGCGGGACCCGATTCTTGCCCCGGTTGTTTACCGTCCTGATAACTTATTCGGATTCCGATTTGAATTGCAAAACCCATCTGACATACCACGAATGTATCACTCTACAGCAGTGCTACTTCGTGATGGCCGAGTGCTTGTTGGTGGCAGCAATCCTCATGCTTACTACTACAACTTCACAGGGGTACTATTTCCTACAGAATTGAGCTTAGAAGCATTCTCTCCTTATTATTTGGACCCTCCATTTGCAATTTTGCGGCCAACAATTATTTTACCAGCATCTCAGTTCAAGCTAAAATACAAACAAACCTTTGGGGTACGATTCACAGCACCAGGCATTGTAGCTCTAAATAGAGTGTCAATAACAATGGTGGCACCATCGTTTACTACACATTCTTTCTCAATGAACCAGAGGTTGCTGCTGCTTCCAAGTGACACAATCACAAAATTGGGGAACTCGACTTACCAAATTGTTGTGACGGCACCTACTTCAGCAAATCTTGCACCGTCCGGATATTATCTTCTATTTGTGGTTCATCAAGATGTTCCAAGCAAGGGCATTTGGGTCCAGCTGCAGTAACTTTTAAAAAAAAAAAAAAAAAAAATTATCTCTCTCTATTTCTGATATTTCGAATTGAAAATAAAGATTGTTTGAATTTTCATCTTAGTTTTTCTTTACCGTTAAGAAAAATTTATTTTACAAATTGTAATTATATTTACAAAAGTAATAAAAAAAGATTGGATTGTTTTGTATGATAGTCGTTGAAAGTTGAAACTTACTAAGTTGAGAAAATGAGTTTACTTTGCTTTTAAAAACATAAATAGATTAAATTACGGCGTTTGAGACAAATTTATTGTTCTTTTCTATATATATATTAATATATATATAGTAAGCCAGAGGCGCCAGTGAGGTAGATGTTGGAAATAGATGTCATTAAACAGTAATATAATCATGCAAATCAACGGATCAAACTTCCAATAATAGATCTAGATGCAAAACCCTAAAACCAGAAAAACTTAAAACTAAACCTGGAATTGAGATTATAGAAACAATCCAAGTCGAGATGATCTCTGTCCTTAAGAACTTATTGGCTCCGTCACGGGTGCTTTACGGATTCGTTTTGCCAACGTTCTCCCAGGATTACTCGGAATCTTTTTGTTCAAGGAGCACTCCTTAACAAGTGTGTGAACTAGGAATAATGGTGGATTCTCTCTCAAAAACAAAGGAAAACAATGTCTCTTGCTTAACAAAATTCGGATATCTTTTCTGTATATATGTTTTGGAAATCAAGCCTACTTATATAGGCATGGAAGGGTGCCAATAGGGCACCCTTTGGGATGGAGTGCAACCCCCAAAGGGTTGTACCCCTTACAAGCACCCAATCCAATCCAAAAGACAGAAATACCCTTAATGAAGAATTTCCTACAATCCCCCACAATTCTTCAAATATCCACGGAGACATTTGAGAGAGTTACCATGAACTAAAGCTGCATCGAAATAGGTAGCTTTCGCCTTGAACCTTTCCTAGTGAGTGACAATCGGATTTACTTGGCAAACCAGTGACCCATAGTCTTGAACTGTTCTGCCGTTGGTGTAAACCAAGACAATTGCCAACACACAGCTTTAATTCGACCATTTTCCCGTTCTACGGTTGTGTTCATTTTGGCCCTGAACAACGGTCCTGGATTCATCAAGCACTTTAGGGTAACCCGCCTTTAAAGGTTCCCATGGAAGCGGCTCACTTCTTACTTGAAATAGGTGATCTGCTATGAAGAGGTAATCTGTCTTTACCCCCATTAGGACTCATCTCCTAATATAGTGATCATTAAAAGCCTTAGCTTATCCTAACCAATGACAGACAGCACTCAGCGTCATAATCGGAATGGGAAAGAGTACGGAACTCTTCAGTGCTTGTTTTGAATTGCACAAAGTTTCTGTTGTCCCTTTTGAACCTAGATCTTGGGATCTCCAGTCAACTAGGTTAGGTTCCACAGTGACAATTCTTAGATTATAGGCTTTAAGCCCATTCCCCTCGATGACTTCTCAACTTGCTCTCGAGGTAAACCTTATTTAGTTAGTGGATCCGCTAGGTTTTCCTTCGACCTGACATAATCGATCGTTATTATGCCACTTGAGAGCAGTTGACGTATGGTATTATGTCTCCGACGTATGTGTCGAGACTTACCATTATACATTGTATTTTGGGCTCTCCCAATAGCCGATTGGCTATCACAATGTATGCTTATCGCTGGCACCGGTTTGGGCCAACTAGGAATATCCTCCAGGAAGTTTCTAAGCCATTCTGCTTCTTGCTGTTTTGTCTAACGCTATGAACTCTGATTCCATAGTAGACCGGGCAATACATGTTTGCCTCGAGGATTTCCATGACACAGCCGCATTACCAAGTGTGAAAACAAATCCACTTGTGGATTTGGAATCCACCGTATCAGATATCCAGTTAGCATCGCTGTAACCCTCTAGTACAGCAGGATATCTCTCGTAATGTAGGCCATATTTTGAAGTTTCTCTCAGATACCTCAAAACTCTTACTATGGCTTTCCAGTGGTTGTGTCCTGGATTACTCGTATATCTGCTAAGCCGATTCACAGCTTGAGCGATATCAGGTCGTGTGCAATTCGTAAGATACATCAGACTTCCGATGATTCTCGAATACTCTAGTTGTGATATGCTTGAACCAGTATTCTTTGATAAATGAATAGTTAGGTCTACAGGGGTTCTAGCTACGTTTAGATCCCCTTTGATATATTTATCAAGTATCTTCTCAATATAATGAGTCTGTGATAATATATATCCGTCTGATGTCCTAGAAATTTTTATTCCTAGGATCACATCAGCTATCCCCATATCTTTCATATCAAATTTGCTGGATAACACGTTTTTGGTAAACTTAATCATTTCATGATTACTACCAATTATCAGCATATCGTCTACATAGAGACACACAATGACATATCCTTTTTGAGTTGATTTGGTGTACACACACTTATCACACTCATTGGTTTTAAACCCATTTGACAACATTTCTTTGTCAATTTCTCATGCCATTGTTTCGGTGCTTGTTTTAATCCGTACAAGGATTTTACAAGTTTGCACACCTTCTGTTTTTGTCCAGGAACACTAAACCCTTCTGGTTGTTCCATGTAAATTTCTTCATCCAATTCACCATTCAAGATGCTGTCTTTACATCCATTTGATGTATTTCAAGACCAAATATAGCTGCTATGGCTATGAGCATTCTTATCGATGTGATGCGAGTCACCGGTGAATAGGTGTCAAAGTAATCAAGGCCTTCCTTTTGTCTATAACCTTTATGACAAGTCTCGCCTTATACTTATCTATTGATCCATCCGTTTTCATCTTCCTTTTGAATATCCATTTGTAGCCCAGCGGCTTACAACCTGGCGGAAGATCAACCAACTCCCAAGTATGGTTCTGTAGGATTGAATCAATCTCACTGTTAATAGCCTCTTTCCAAAGAGGTGCCTCCGGAGAAGTCACAGCTTCTTTATAACTTTGAGGCTCATTTTCTAACAAGTATGTTAGAAAATCGGGACCAACGACTTAGACGTTCTAGCTCTTTTGCTACGTCTAGGCTCGATTGTCTCAGCATTTACACGTTGATTTGATTCTTGGTCAACTTGATCACTGTCATTGACAGTATCAACTGTTCTTTTGAGAGACCCAGTTATTTGTCTTTCCTTACAAGGAAATGTCTCTTCAAAAAATATCGCATTCCTTGACTCAATTATCATATTGGATTGATGTCAGGAATCTCCGACTTGTGCACCAAGAATCGATACGCACTGCTGTTGTGAGCATATCCAATGAATATACAGTCAACAGTTTTGGGTCCTATTCTAACCATCTTAGGTTTAGGAACCATTACTTTGGCAAGACACCCCCACACTTTGAGGTATTTGTAGGAAGGTACGAAACCTTTCCACAATTCATATGGTGTCTTGTCTAGTCTTCTGTGAGGAAGCTTGTTCAGAACGTAGTTTGCGCGGAAAGCAAAGCTTCCCCCCACAAGTTCTGGGGTAAACCCGAACTTGTCAACATGGCGTTCATCATTTCCTTCAACGTTCGGTTTTTGCGTTCCGCAATTCCGTTCTGTTGAGGAGAATAAGGGGCAGTGGTTTCGTGAATAATTCCGTGCACAGAACAATATTCACCGAACGGTGAAACGTATTCACCACCTCTATCACTCCTGATTCTTTTGATTTTCTTGCCAAGTTGATTTTCAACTTCGCTCTTATAGTGTACGAAGCTTCAATAGCTTCTGCTTTGCTTCTCAACAAGTACACATAACAGAATCTTGTGCTGTCATCGATATAAAAGTGACAAAGTACTTTTTCCGCCTCTTGTTTGCACAATATTCATGTCACAACCAGTATGTACAAGTTCTAGCGGTTCAGAACTGCGTTCGATAGAATGAAATGAGGTTCTATGTTTTTTGCTTCAACACATGCTTCACACTTATGTTGGCTATCAATTGCAAATTAGGTATGAGGTCCATGTTAATTAATTTACGCATGGTATCAATTAACATGTCCTAACCTCCCATGCCATACATTTTGTGACACAATAATATAAGCAGACGAACTAGCTTTATTAATAGCACGATTAACAGTCATTACATTTAGCTTGAAAAGGCCCTCAGTTAGGTATCCTTTTCCTACATACATATCATTCTTAGTCATTACAAACTTGTCAGAAACAAATACAAGCTTAAACCAGCCTTACTAAGAAGAGATCCAGAGACTAAGTTCTTCCGAATATCTGGAACGTGCAGTACATTCTTCAATGTTAGCTCCTTTCCGGATGTCATCTTCAGAACAACTGTGCCTTGTCCAACCACCTGAGAGGTAGACGAGTTTCCCATTGTCAGATGATCGCCGCCATCGACCTTCTGGTACATGGAAAACATCTTACTTTCTGCACAGATATGGCGAGTAGCCCCAGTGTCTACCCACCATTCTCTCGGATTCCCAACTATGTTGGCTTCGGTTACCACTGCTGAAAGTTCCATCTCTGAGATATCATCAGTCAGCTGCTCGCCTTCAGTAACATGGGCCTCATATTTCTTTTTCTTGCCCTTGTCCTGAGACTCTTGTTCCGCAGTCCTTTGACATATGACCGCTCTTTCCACAGTTGTAGCATTTCCCTTGAACTTCTTGTTCCCAGAGTCAGCTCCACTGTTCTTTTCTTTTTGCTACCCTTTGCACCTTCAATGATGTGGGCCTTAGACTCCAGAGTCTTGTAGCTGGCCTTCTCGGACATCCTGTTGTCCTCCTCGATTCTCAATCGAACACTGAGATCTTCAAGGCTCATCTGCTTCTTTTTGTGTTTCAGATAGCTCCTGAAGTCCTTCCATGATGGAGGCAACTTTTCAATTATGGCGGCAACTTGAAACATCTCACAGAGTTTCATCCCCTCATCCAGTATTTCATGAATGATCAATTGCAGTTCACCCAACTGAGACATCACCGTCCTTGAATCTACCATCTTGTAGTCCAAGAACCTACCCACGACAAATTTCTTTTGTCCGGCATCTTCAGTTTTATACTTCTTCTCGAGAGATTCCCAGAGAATCTTCGCGCAGAAGTCATGCCTTGGTACACATTGTACAGGGTATTGTCAAGACCACCCAAAAGGTAGTTCTTGCATAAGAAGTCTCCAGACATCCAAGTCTGTTCCCGCTCTTCCTTGGCCTTCTCAGATTCACCTCCACAGGACCCGGAGGATCTTTGAGGAATTTTGCCAACTGGAGAGTTTGCCAAGTAAATCCGATTGTCACTCACTAGAAGGTTCAAGGCGAAGCTACCTATTTCGATGCAGCTTTAGTTCATGGTAACTCTCTCAAATGTCTCCGTGGATATTTGAAGAATTGTGGGGGATTGTAGGAAATTCTTCATTAAGGGTATTTCTGTCTTTTGGATTGGATTGGGTGCTTGTAAGGGGTACAACCCTTTGGGGGGTTGCACTCCATCCCAAAGGGTGCCCTATTGGCACCCTTCCATGCCTATATAAGTAGGCTTGATTTCCAAAACATATATACAGAAAAGATATCCGAATTTTGTTAAGCAAGAGACATTGTTTTCCTTTGTTTTTTGAGAGAGAATCCACCATTATTCCTAGTTCACACACTTGTTAAGGAGTGCTCCTTGAACAAGAAGATTCCGAGTAATCCTGGGAGAACGTTGGCAAAACGAATCCGTAAAGCACCCGTGACGGAGCCAATAAGTTCTTAAGGACAGAGATCATCTCGACTTGGATTGTTTCTATAATCTCAATTTCCAGGTTTAGTCTTTAAGTTTTTCTGGTTTTAGGGTTTGCATCTAGATCTATTATTGGAAGTTTGATCCGTTTGATTTGCATGATTATATTACTGTTTAATGACATATATTTACCAACAGTAGAGACAAAGAGAGAGAGAAGCTTTTTGAGATAGGAAATGATGAAATAGAAACATAACAAGATAACATATCACTTTCTTCACTTTCTTTTTTTTGAATCGTTGAAAATTTTACCGTCAAAATATCTATTACGGACTTAAACATAACAGGTAAAACCCCCGACTGTCCCAAGTTCTTATAAGAACGTACTTCCTGAATTCGAACCTAAGACCTCAACGTAAAATCTCGAATCTTACATCATCAGGCCACACCCCTTGGATAACAATAACATACATAGCACATTATAAGATAATTGTGAAATTAAGTTTTTAAACTAATTCTTTATTTATCAAAATCTAAAACACAATGAGGATTTAAGAGCTCTTTTATATGAAATTAAAAATATAATTTAATCCTAATAGCTTAATTTGAAAAGATAATTGAAAAAACTCATAAAACATAAAATAGAGATGTAAATTGGTTTTAGACACAAGCCGGCTTACCGCTTTGTCAAAACACCATGTCATTTTGACTAAACAGATTTAGCTAAAGGGAAGCTATTTACGGGATTTAGAGTTTCAAACGACAAGCTATTTATCAAGAAGATGAGTCGTTTTTTATGCTATTACCATTTTATAAAGAGAAAGCAAAATATTTTGGATCCTTGGGTTTTTCAAAGTTAATAGGAACAATATTTGATATTATTTTAGATCCTTGGGTTTTTCAAAATTAATAGGAACAATATTTTATATTATTATGTCAATATTGGTTGCCAAAACAAGCATTGATTTAATAAAAAAGGCTTAGAAACTAATTAAATTTACACCTTACTCGCCCCTAATCTTAAAAAAGAAAATTATATTTTCTTTACAATATGCAACAAACATATTCAATGAATCATTTGGGCCAATATGGTTGGAGAAGAAAAATTCTTATAGAGTTGAAAATTAGTATTATAATCATTAAAGCTTGTCTTGAGCAAATATGCTCGTACAAATAATATTGAAGGTTTTATTCAATTCTCTAAAAGAACGAGACAGTTACTTAATTACTTTTAAGATTATTTTTAAAAATATATTATCATTTTAGTATAAATAATTTTTTAGATAGGAAAATGCTCAAATTTTAAAATACAAACTTGAGTCGTTGTGGGAGTAATTTTTCTCTTTCATAGAGAGTATTTTTTACGACCGAAACTTTAATTTTGATACATAAAAATATTTATATGACTGGTATTTAGGTCAACTCCGTATTTTAGAACGTAGAAATTAATGTCCAATGAAGTTGGCATTCAAAAAATTTGGTTGATAAACATGACTGGTTCTAGCTCAAATTCCCCTTATTATATATACTAAATAAAAAAAATAAAATTCAAAAGATTAAACTATTAAATATTGTCTGCATTTTCCGCTAACAAATATATGAAATATCCCACGTAATAGTTGAAGATCTAAACTACATATCAAACTGAAAAAAATACATTGGATAACATATCTAATAATGTGATAAAATATTTATTTGAGCTTGAATCAAACTAAAATATTCATGTACAGAATGTTTAAGTGTTTATATTAATGTATATACCAAGGAAGAAATAAATTACAAAAGTCCTCAAGATAGATGGTTTGATGATGTGAGGTTCATGATCTCATTTTGAGGTATTGGATTCGAATTCAAATAGTACATTTCTTGTAAGAATTTGAGACAGCCGGAGATTTTACCTGCCCGTTTAAATCCAGAAAGGATGATTTGACGGTGAGAATATTATACAAAAGTAATATGATTAAATTGTTCGTGTAACACATACATAAAAAAAATTCACAGCTCATAACATAATTATTTTAAACTTATGGCACGTCTCTTCACCGAACAAATTAGTATTGAGCCTCAGCCAACCAAATATGACAGAAACAACTGTGAATAATAACTGCACTTTTTTACACTAAGAATGGACTTTTTGACGCTTACAAAACATTAGCAATTAGGACTCCATTGAATAACAACAAATAAGCACTTCAATATATATAAAAACACACCTTATCTAAAATCACATAAACATATACATTAAACATTTTTTGGCAACTGACTTGAGCAGCGAAGAACCGTTAATTTAAGTATAAATATATTTTTAATTTTTTATCACTTAATATTCAAACCTGGTTTCTTTTTGGGTTATCGTTCTCGATTCATGTCTAATCCATATGAATCTGATGTGAAGGATCCACTAGATTAAATTAAGTACATGATACCTATTCTTATATCTTTTGAATCTGACCACGTGTTAGATTGTAATAGAATTCTAAAGGAATAGGTGGCCACAAACTTTATTAAGGTTTTTGAAAATCAATTTGACTATACATTTGTAGACAGTGAATTTCGCATTCAGTTCACAGTTGAGATTTCGTAGGATGGGGGCAAAAACGATCCTGCAAAACAAAAGCAAACATAGCATAGAGTAACTACTCACTCTAGCGTGATGACGAGCGAAAAAAAGGGAAGAGCAAGGCAATAAATTATCTCTATCTTCGTAACCTGTTGCCGTGAGGGCGTTAAGCTAGAGTATTTAAGGAGTTATGTGCTTTGAGAACTCGAGTGTGAGATTCAAAGCTTAAATTGTTGAATGAATCAATCCATTAGGTTCTTCTTTTTATTTATAGGCGGTAGATGTAGCCTCTTACTCGAATTATGATTCATTGTAATTGTTTAATTCCAATCCTATTAAGAGATGGTAGTTGAGTTGGGATTGAATCAAGAGTGCCTACGTATCCGAGATTATGTATAATCTCAATTGTATTTGGATTTGACTACCAAATTTGTAGGTAGTTTGTCTTGATCTAAATATTTAATTTCCTTTGTTGAAAAGAAATTCGTCATATGTACACTGACTGACAACGTCTACTAGAACATTGTTTAACTTGAGGAACTATCGAATGAGACATTGTATGATATGAGCCAATATTTACTGGGACATTAAGTAATATGGTTAGGGTCTATTGGAGACCTTTTGGTGGTCGTATGGACTTTTCACCCTCGTGGGTGTAGTTTCGTATGGGCTCGTAGGCCTATACATTGAGTGTCGCGTGTTGACTCGGGGTTATGGATAGCTTGATTGTTCATAATCATGCGATGAGCAGTCCAATTTCAATAGACGTTGATTGGACTCACTCCAGACGACTAGAATAGGTTGAGCTTAGGAGAAAGCCCAAATGGTAGGATGAAGAAAGCTTAGTTGTCGATAATCTTGCGTTTGAGCATGTATCAATCTAGTACACCAGGTGTCGTCTGAAATTGATATATCGACTGAAATATCCATGTGTGGCTGGGGCTCTAGTGTTTGGGCCCCGTATTGATTTGGTTTTAGTAACAGCCCATGATGTCATTTGGGTCAGATGGAGGTCATGAGACATTATTTCATGCGAGTTTATCATGTGAGCATGTTGGATGCTAATATGCGTCGTTTGGACTTCTGGAGAGACACTAGTGTCGACTGAGATGCAATATCATTTGAGTTTTTAGCTCAAATATAATTAGTTTTGTTGGTTGGTTAATTGGTATAGGTATGGAAAATGGGCAATTTGATAATTTTCTTAATTGGGCATCTTTATTTTATTTCAGGTCCATGGTAACAAGTATGTGTTAATTATGTCTGACGTTCCTGGCTTTCGTGCTTTGGTGGGTCTCTGATATCCTTTCGACGATCATGGGTTACCTTCACTTAACATATTCATTAACCCAAGCCCACAACCACAAGTGACTCATCGACAAACAATAAAACGCACAGCTTTTGACCGAAAACCCCTCAATTTCAAGGAATCCTTTGTTCCCAGTACCCTACAGCTTCTTCCACACCCAAATATTGCAGCTATGGCGGTAAGAAGGAGCAAAGGCTACGCGTGGGCAGTATCGGCTGGACTCAACGCTGCTCTTGCTGCCGTTTCCGCTAAATTCGTCTCGTCTCAGGTATTCAATTTCTCATCTTTCAATCCAATCAGATCAGATCTTACTTTGCTGATTTCAATTCTACGAATCAATTAGACAATCAATCAAGATTTCGATTTTTGCAAATAGGACGGAGATTGCTTTTTTTTTTTTTTTTAAATAAATTAATTAAATATTGAACTTTTGGGCATTATTATAATGTCTCGATGCTTCATTTGTTTAAAGCCCTTTTCTTTGTTCTTTAGTGTGTCACTAATCTATGATTGTTGCTTGTTCTTAACAGATAATTAAATATGGTCTGGTTATACTATTTAATGTTACCATGTGGGGATGTTATGTCAACAGTCTTAGAGCTCTCTCATCGCTGCAGGCTACTGTTACCAACTTTGCTACTAACTTCCTGTCGTCTGGTCTCGCTGGATTCTTTTTTTTCAAGGAACCGTTGTCGTTTCAGGTAATTGATTATGACATTGTGCATGCATTAATTAATTTCAATCTTTGTAGGATTACTCTTGCTATCCATTTGTTTGCACCTTTTCAATTTGCTCAATTTTCTGACGTTTATACTTTATATATTCATGTGTCTCGAGCATCGTTGAGCAATGCTGATTATGGTATGATGAAATGACTAAATTTAGGCTTTGCTTATGGTAGAAATTTATTTTGAATATTGCATACTATGATGTCTTGGCGTTTTCACCCTGCTTTGTTTGCATAGATGGGTTTGTAAATCGATGAACTAGAAACTGTTTGTTTATTAGTGTGTGGTGGATTAGCTGTAAATGAATGAGAGCAGCAAAAAGCAGTTCCAGAGAAGGTAATGTTCTTTGGGGTGACCATATTGTTGAGGTGAAAGTTATTTGAGTTTGTTTGAGCTTGGCCCCAAGTCTATGCTATAAAAATTATTTTCAATATCGATAGTGATTTGTTGATTTTGAAAATTATTCCATTGAAGAGGAACAATAAGTTTGGTATGCATTTCTGCATAACGGGAAACATTTCATGCATTCTTATTTTTATATTCCTAGTTATCTATCTGAACAGAACAGTATAAATCTTTTGCAGTGTTTAATTTGAGTTGTATTCTGATTCCAATATCTCATTACACTGTTGATGAATGATAGAATTTGAATGCTGTAACCAAAGTACCTATGGTTTAGTGCTCTGATCAAAGAACATTTAACAGTGGTTTGCAGGTGCCTTATTCATTGTAGTTGGAGTGCTCATTCTCAGCAAGTCAAGTATAGAGAAAAAGGAGAGCATAGATTGAGGTTCAGGCAAGATCGTGGTTGCATCAAATGTTGCCTGACCCGCACGTACATAAAGAAAATGGCTATCATAGAACTAGAGCCAGTGCTTTTGAAGTTTATGATATGGTGTGTTATGAGTTAAATAGCCCTCAATGGGTGTGACTTAGTGGTGTAGGGTTCGAGATCTTATCTTGAGGTCCTGAGTTCGAATCTAAGGAGTGCATTTCTTGTAAGAGCCTAGGACAGACGGGGGTTTTACCTGCTCCGTTTAAGCCCGGAATGGCTGATTTGGCGGCATGATTTCCAATAATTCAAAAAATAAAAGTGTTATGAGTTAAATATGGGGTCAGTTCCCTACCGCAATTGCTAGCCCCATCATGGCCATGGGAGAGTGTTTTTATCTGCAAACGTTATACTTTCTTAGTATTGGCTTCATGGAACTTGAATGAATATCGAAAATTTTGAGCTTTTCCAAGACGAATTCCTTGAGGATGCTCTTTGAAATGCATTGATTTTATGATTCATACATTAAATAAAATAAATATGATTCTCTTTTTTTTTCTCCTCACAAGTATCTTTTAAGGTTATTATCTAATGACATGTCATATATATAATTCAATCTTAACTATTTTTTGTTAGGGTTGGTGCTCTGAGCGCCAATTTCTTATGTATTTCCCTGTAAATACGTTTGTATATATTTTATTTATGAATAAAATAGACAGTTTCTGTAATATAAATTCTTTTATTATATGGTAAAGACGTAAATGACCATAGAATGATTGGTTATGATACAGTTGCAAAAGCGTCGCAACTGACATTGAGTAGTATCATAACAATGTCATTCTTTAACTGTTCCTGGTCAAGGTTTACAATTACTTGGTCAGTAAGTAAACCCGTTGAGACTGGTACGTGTCGTATATTGGAATGTTGGATTCTAATGGTTTCTCAATGAACCATTAGTCTTGGGAGACTCGTATAGACATGTAGGTGTTTATATCCGATAAATACTGAACGACTCACTGAAGATTCTTAATAGATGGTACACCAACTTCAATAAGAATCTTCTCGGGTTGAGTGAGCATAGTGATCCTTAGACTTGAGGTACCACTGTGGATATATGAGATATCTTCCACACTTTGATGGCAGTCACGTCACCGATCTATTTAGATCAGACATCCGCCTGTTCATTGGGTGTGGATTGATCCTCATGATATCATGTGTGTATCAAGAAAGGATCTGTCAGTTCTGTGTACAGAGCATAGGTATCCAAAATTAGCAATCTGTTAAAATCCATGGGCCCGTGGTACACTGTAGAAATTAGTTCTGAGTGTTATTTTAAAAGATTGCTAATAGTTTCGTCGACGGGATTATACCTAAAGAGATTTGACGTTTATATTTATATCTCTAGGATAATCCGGATACCTGTGACGGAAGGATTATACGTATGCGGTGACCTCGATCTGTATGGTTCAGGATTTTATCTGTGTTCGTCATAATTTACGGGTGGGTAAATTATGGACACAAAATTGGATTTCGTGACGGATATGCCTAAACCTAGAGAGTCTCACTAATGAGATATATTCGTTGGGCACTAGGGCAACTTTTATAAATAATATTGATTATTTATAAATCGTTTAACGGTTAAATGAAAATACATGCTTTTGGCTATTTATTAAATATCGAATTATGATATTTGATATTTATAATTAATATATGTATTTTGATTATTTAATGTAAATATAATACATATATTTTGAGATATTTATATTTAATTATTTATTTATTCAATTGTTGGATAATTAAATCAATTAAATATTTAATACTCTTTTATCTTATAAAGATAAGACAAATGGTATTTTTTTATTGGAAAATATGGCCACTTTAAATTGGTTATTTTGGCATTGTTTAATTGGTTATTTTGAGATAAGTATTGACTTATTTTTGGTATTTGATACCACAAATATTAATTAAATATTTTCCAATTAATTAAAACAAAAATTGAAATTTGTGGATATTATTTATCCTTCAATTTTCGGTAATTGAAGGAAAATATATAAAGCTTTTTTCATTTTTGTTTTTCATAACAAGAAACCCTAAAAACTCAAATACAAAAAGGAAAGAGGAAGAGAAAAAGAAGAAAGGAAGAAGAAACTTGAAAATCAAGCATTTTAGTAAGCTTTTCTTCACCTTTTTTTTTTTATGAAAAATATTTCTACCATACTAGGCTTCAATATGATTAGCTTGGTTTGTTCTCTACTCTTTCATGGATGATATTTGATGGTTTGGGAAGTTGAATGAAGATGAAAGCATGTATAATTAATTAAGATTGCTTAAATTAGTTTATTAAGTAATCTTTATGCCATATTGATGGATTGTTGCCATTATAGAGTTTAGTAGCCACTCATGGTAAACCTAGAATTGTTCTTAGTATATTTCATGATGGTGAGACTCATTTGGTGTTGGAAAATATGAATTAAAGCATTGAATTTAATTAATTTGGTGGTAATTGATTAATTTGTGAAATAATTAAATTAGGGTTTCAAACCTTCACCAAAATTAGGGCTTTTCATATATGTGATGATTTTAGGTGTATATATGATGTATCTAAAATTTGGGAATTTTTGGAATTGATTTGGACATGTTTTGAACATAAAGGACCAAATTGCAAATTCTTGAAAATTGAGGGACCTATAGGCAATTTCGGAAAAATTGTTTTCTGAAATTGTAAAACTGAATTTTTTATGTTTTAGACATAAATAAATCATTTGGAATTGATTTAGAATCAATTAAAATTGTTTTGAACAATTTTGGACTAAAATGATTGAAATTCAAAATTTTGGGGCAAATTAGTAATTTCTGAAAAATATGATTTTTGGGTAAAAATTTCAGTTATTAAATATTGATTAATTGAAATAAATTAGTTTATTTTAATTACTCAAGAAAAATAATTGAAATCGGAAAATTTTGATTTTCCGCGATCTGCTGCGTTTACCCGAATTACCACTCGAAACCCCTACATTTTTTTATATTTACATCTCGATAATATTATGAGAAACAATGAAAGATAATATTAAAAAAAATAACAAAGAGAATATCTTGTCCGTAAATAAAAACTCATAATTTGAATATAAATTTGTAATTCACCAAAAAAAAAAAACTTGGCTAACATGACCATCCGCTGACTCTTAATTTTTGGGCATTGAATAAACAAAACCAAACAGTCATAAAAGAGGCTACTCACTTCAGTCGTTGCAGTTTCTGCCTTTCTGGGGTCCATGACAATATGTCCGAATAAAACAGTCCCTATAACTCCGATTAAGTGGTGAGATTATCAGTGCCCATGAATAAGGGGAAACACTGACTCATGACCTTGTCGTTTTCTCCTAACCCAACAACAAAACAATCTCAACCGTCCATCAAACAAGAATCTCAACGCACTCCCCCCTTGTCCCCCTCTCCCTCCTCAAATTACAAAAAACTCTCTCCTTATAAATTAATGAAAATTGATCTCTCCCCCCTCCCTTTTTTTTTTTTTTTTTTTATAATTATTATATATATTTTTTTTTAATTTCGAAAAAAAAGTTTAATAATTTTTAAAAAAATTATATATATATATATATTAAATTAAAGTTGTGTTGATTTTGATTCTGATTTCGATTTCGATTTTATATTTTCTTTATTAAATTTTTTTTATCTTATTTAATTTCGTAAATCAGTATACATATCTACTTTTACTTTTTTTTAAAAAAAAAATATTTTATTAAAAGTTGTGTTGATTTTTATTCTGATTCTGATTTTAAATTTTATTATTAAAAGTTTTTTGTCTTATTTAATTTCGTAAATCAGTATCCATATCTATTTTTTTTATAAATATTTTATTAAAAGTTGTATTGATTCTGATTCTGATTTTATATTTTATTTATTAAAAGTTGTTTGTCTTATTTAATTTCGTAAATCAGTATTCATATCTTCTTTTACTTTTTAAAAAATCTATTTTATTAAAAGATGTGTTGATTCTTATTCTGATTCTGATTTTATATTTTCTTTATTAAAAGTTGTTTGTCTTATTTAATTTCGTAAATCAGTATCCATATCTACTTTTACTTTTTTATGTTGTTATTTGTACTATTTTCAAATAAATATTAAGAATATTTTTGTAATAATTAAATTATAAAATATATTTAAAAAAAAATTAAAAGAAAAAAAAAGAGGGGCGAATTGCTGCAGCCAAAGCCCTATTTTTTTTTTTAAATTAATCAAAATATATATAATATAAATATTAGTATAATATATATATATTATATATATATCTATATATATATATATATATATATTATATATATATCTATATATATATATATATATATATATATATGTATATATGTATATATCAATAATAAAAAAATTAGATATATATGGTTTATTTGAAAATTGAAAATAGAATTTTGGTGAAAGGAATAGGGTAAATAGGGAATTTTAGGGGAGACACAAAAGGTAAATGTGTAAGAGGAGGGGGAAGATAAGCCCTCTAAATTAATACTTTCATATCCTCAAATCAATATATATATATTTACAAATAACATATATACTTATTTCATATAAAAAAATTTATTTTATAATTTTTTTAAATTTATATTTTGTTGCTCTTTATATATCTATTTTTTTTATTTGTTTAATAAATATTATAAATTTCTTATTTATTGTTATTTATTTTGTGTTCATTTATTCATTTATTTTTTTGATTCTTTATTATTTTATCTATCATTTTTTTCTTCTACTTATTTAATAGTATTTATATATTTATTAATATATATCTTTTATTTTGTTTTATTTTAATTTAATTTAATTCTTTATTAATTTATTTAACAGTACTACTTATGTATAATAGAATATATGTAGCAATAATTTTCCAAAATATATAAAAACATAATTCTAAAAAAGAAAAGAATTTTAAAAGTAAATAAAAGAAAATAGACAATGGGGTATTAGGAGGAAGAAAATCGAAGACAAATAATAAATGGGGTAAATAAATAGTGTTAAATAAATTAATTTTTTTTATTATATATAAATAATGTTAAAAAAGATTAAAAAAGATTAAATGAATAAATTAACACAAAATAAATAATAAGAAATAAGAAATTTGTAATATTTATTAAACAAATTAAAAAGAATAGATGCATAAAAAGTAAAAAAAAAATAAATTTAACAAAAATAAACAAATTAATTAATAAAATATAAATATTTAATTAATAAAATAATATAAGTATAGTATCTATAGAGTAATACATATATATATATATAATTAATTTTGGAGAAAAGAATAAAAATGTAATTTGAAAAGGGATAAAGGAGGGGGATTTGTGAGGCAGGGGGAGAAGTAATTTTCGTTTTAATAAGAAGTTGAAGTGATGTAAAAGTGTTTCTCTTGTCAGTTTATGTAACTTTTATTGTGGGTAGATTTTTAATTTTTTTTTGTTGTTGTTGTTGTGTGCAAGTGAAGGTTGCTTTGACTTGGTATAAGAGTTTTGATTTCTGCTGTTTCGGTCCTGTTGTAAAGAAAGGGTTGTGTGAGTGTGAGACTGCTTGGTGAATTTTGAGCTTCCCTGCTCGGGTATTAGCATAAATTTTTTCGGCTTTTGGCTGAAGTGTAGGATTTGGGTCATTTTCGGTGTTTGACTAGACGAGAAATTGAATCTTACTTTTGGGGATTGGAGATATCTTGATTATGCTTAGCAACTTGAAATTGAGTACTGTTGTTCAAGTTTTTTTCATCTTATTTATAGAACTTTTGGTTCCCCAACTGTGGTGGATTCCTGTCATTTGGCTATCCATTGGTGCTATGCTATGAGATACTAGTTTCATTTGCGACAGATTATAACACTTCTTTTTGAGCTACATATATTTTTTTTGAATCATTCCGGACGTAAGTGGAACATGTAAAATCTTGACTGTCTCGGGTTCTTACAAAAAACGTACTCCCTGTGAGATATTGAATCTTTCACCAAGCCACGCCTATGCTAAAGAGATGCTTACATGTTCGAGATGTTCATGCTTTAATATGACCTATCAGTGACATAAATTTGCTTATGCAATTGTGCTTGTGCTTGTGCTTCTGGTGATTATCGGGTCCGAGCTTGTTGTTTGCTTTTACGCATTTTAGGCTTTCAATGATTTTCCCCCCTCTTTTTAACAATGCTTAGTTGACCCAATGTTGCAAATATAGTGGAGTAGCATATCTGGTATTAGCAAATTCGCATATAATTTTTTGCACTACAAATGGATGACGGTGGGCATTGTGAAAATGGGAGACACAAAGCAGATCAGTATAAAGCAGCTCAGGGACAGGTACAGGAAAAAAATTCCTCATATAACTGAAACTTGAAACGTCGTGGTTTAACATATCTCATTTGCA